>JAWQEG010003775.1:0-46330 GCA_033782935.1 Petrolisthes cinctipes | reverse complement strand
CTGAACGCAAACTTAGAAGCACAAATGGTTCTAAAGACAAAACAGATAAACACATCATGGAATTGTTGTTTAATCTAGGCAAATGATTTTATATACTTTATTATTTTTTAATCTACGTATTGACCTTCGCCATAAGGTAGTCATAAAGTACATTGCCTAACGTGTTTACGGTGGAGGCTATTTGTCTGTGTGATATTTATTAAACCCATTATATTAATTTTTTCATTTATTTTTTGTCCACTTGCTATTGTACATTGTTAACGTACGACCACAAATAGATAAAACAGGTAATATTGATGTTGACAGATATTTTGTGGGATGAAAAAAGTGAACTGTGGACCAAATATACAAGAATTAAGAACCAACGCAGAGTCAACAAATTCATTAACCAACTCTACGCACAATATTCTTTTTATATACTGTATTTTCAATGTTATATGTTCTTTTTGATGTGCAGAACAGCTGTCGACAACATCCCATAAGTAGCCATCTAATGAGACATGATTATATGCTTTGTTCTCAACTAAAGCCAGTATATAACCTCTCATTACCATCACTCACTTTCACCCACTTACGTACAATTACCGTCATAATGTAACGTGCAGTTGCGGACACATGAAACAGATACACGTACACTTCAAACGGGTACCTTCTCAAATACAAGATCTTGCTCAAATATAGAACAGGACGCGCCCTTACACATAACGTCTCATCTTACCCTGTGTTCAGTGAGGGACTCCGTTTCAGGTGTGTCTGTTTCATATGTCCGCAACAGTAAAATAGCGCTCTTAATACGTGTCTCAAATTTCCCAAGATTCGAGAGTGCCGTTAGAGTAGGTGCGTGTCGTGTGGGTGAGGTGAAAACTGGTCAGACTCACGGAATGAATGTGGTATGAAGAAGATGAAGAAGCACCACCACGTAGCGGCTCATGACAACACCCACCGCAGGACCCGCTGTCTGTGATGAATAGGCCGTACGGACGAGCCTCATGCAACGTCATGCAAATGCTCTGTATAATACTCGTATCGCGCCGACGCTCTCGCCCAGCTATATGTTTACATCGGCAAGGGGGCGTGAGGTGAGGGCGTGAGGAGACAGTGGAGGAGGGAGGAGGTGGAGACAGACTGCACTAAAACGGGAGATAAGAAGCGAAGGTCGTGAGTCCGTGGAAGAAATCTAAGAATTTAATAACAACCTATATACTCAGGAATATTAGGTGGTTGTAAAGTGTAACAGTTATTGGAAGAGAACACGGGAGAAATCTCCGGCTGAACATTCTTGTATTTCATATTTATAAAGATCGTTACCACTTATCATCAGATAGGGATAAAATTAACTTCTTATTGTAAGGAAACGGACACACATGGAGAAGGTATTCATGTGGATTTTGTTCTTGCCATTTTTAATTCACGATATTGTGATTTCACTAGACTATTGAGTCTTTCCATGTTTGATAACTCCTGACAGGACTGTGGGATGAAGGAGCCATGTGTGGGGGAAAGTATATGTGGTGAGACCATAGAAAGTGAATAGCATTTAATATGAGGATGTGAAAGAGAAATGATCTTGGCAGGTATTAAAGTAAAGTAGTAGTAATGGATATTTTTTTTAACGGACACTATGAGGGCCAAATTGAAGGGATGTTGATTCTTCCAAACTATATCACAAAACAGATCCTCTACTTCTATACTGAGGTAGCCTTTTTCCTGAACTATCTTGGATGTTTTAAAAACATTTTATTTAACGACCAGAGTGTTGACCCATACGATTTTTATATTAATTTGCGTTTGTTGGGATGGGACATTTATTATGGTTAACACATGCACATACCTGACCAGCCTGTACAGTTTTTTGATGGCCTGTACCACGGTGCCCTCCACTCAGTTCTATACGTGACTAAAGTGACCCTCACGGAGCCCTCAAAGACTCGGGCTTCAAGCTCCCCATTGCGGGCACTCCATTGTTCGCGCTCCACGGGGATGCACTCGCTCCCTCTCTCCCTCTCACTCTCTTCTCACTCGCTTGAGAAGGTATGATAGAAATTTTTAAGGTTTTTGGAAAGTCGCACAGCTCACAGGTGCTAAACCTTCCATTTTTCTCGCTCCATGGGGTTCCATTGATTCCTTTTTTCTTTCTTACACTGTTCCAGTTTTCGCATTTTAATTATTTCAGGTCGTACAAAGTTCAGTAAAAAATGAAAAAAAAAGCGATAGAAAGAAAGAAAGAAAAAAAAAACAGAAAAGAGCTTCCGACACATGCCATGGCAATCACTGGCAGCAATAAAAGTAAAATAAACCGGCAGCTCAGACAAAGTTAATGTTAATCGAAGAGTTCCGGTAAAATATTCAGCCCATTCTCTTTGGTTCCTTCCAGTCGTCTCAAGTTGAGCGCCGCTGGGGTGTAAATGAGCCGGAACCAAAGCCCCCACTTGGTGCAACAAGCGGCTCGAATGCAATTGACACCCGTTGAAAAACTCCCCTGAGGAGCCATATAACTGAGTGATAGTTGTCGGGTTGGATATCGACTTTCCAGGCACCGCGATGAACGACGTCGATAAAGGTGTATTGGTGAAGATAGCAATGATGGATAAGGGAAGGGGTGCCACGGAGGACTCTTAAGGGGAGATTCTTTTGTTGGTGAATTGGAAGGTCTTTATGATTCATCCAAACTTTGCCACGAAACAGATGCCCTATTAGTACCATTGAAGGTGTCTGTTTCCTGGCATAAGGTAGAAGGAATAAGTAGCCTTCTAATTCACCATAAAGAGAATCACCCTTTAACGGGATGATAGAAGTGTTTGCAAATATGTAGCATCTAATTCCTCCAAATTATTCCATGAAACAGGATACCAAAGTTTATGTCCGTTTAGTTTGTTTCATCACCTAGTATGGAGGAATCAATAGCGTTCGATGTATAAAAAGTCTATTCCACCCTTAATGCCCACCGGGAGGCACTCACTCGACCCCCTGGGATACCCGACCCCGTGATTAATGCAACTCAGGAGGGGCGGAGGGAGAGACGAGTGGCGGAGGTAGAGAAAGGATGGAGGGGTGGAGGTAATGGGGGTAGGGGTAGGTATGTATAGGAATAGTGGAGGAAAGAGAGATGTGCATGCTTTACTTAGGAGAGGTGGAGGAAAAGGAGGTAAAGGATGGATGTAAGGGTTGGAGGTAAACGAGAGTTATAGGTATTGTATATAGAGGAATGTTGAAAGTTGTAATGAGGAGAAAAGGGGGAAGTATGGAGGATCAGAGGAATGTTGAACATTATACAGATGAGGAATAGAGAAAAGAGTTGTGGGATCCCTATTGTCCCCAGGCCTTTTCTCGGGAATCTAAATAATGAATGTGACAAGCATTAACAGAAATTGGAGCAGAGACAAAGAAATAAACTCTGGACTGTCACTGACCTTCAATATAATATCATGGCTGGCCTCCTCACAAGACAGGACGTTGTTTATTGTCCAAGGCTTTAAGAAGATTTATATTTACTTGATTGTGAATAACCAACTAATCTTAGGGCGTGTTATTTAGGCTGATCAGTCAAGGAAGCAATAGTCTACACGTATTGTAGTTGTGATGAAGGAGGTACAGGTGGCTGCGTCAGGAAATGCTTGGTTGAGTGGGTAATGAGAGGGGCTGTTGTCTGGCTGTCCCGCTTCAGCTCCTCCGGGACACGTCCTTTTTAGGGAGCAAGGCATTTCTCTCCTGCCTCTTGCCCCGGGCCGACCTCTTGCCACATGGGGTCAGGGGCCACGAGGTCACCATTGGCCTGGGGCTTTGTATCAAAGTGTACTCGATTATAGAACCCTTACTTTTTCTACAAGGAAATTGATAGAGTAAAATCTATCAGTTTCATAAATCAACTTTGGCTGAAATAGGTTCAATTAGTTTGTTTTAAAAGGCTGAGTTTACCCTAGTTATTTAAAGCCACACTAAGGCCCAATTACTTATTACATTATTTACAAGTAGGCTTTGAGCTTTCAACTGACTACATTAAGGGAATAGTGTAGCCCGGGGCTAGATACCATTACGACATCTGCTGGAGGATAAACACTGCAGGAAGAGCTCGAGTGAAGTAAGTGTTTACTATGTTCAGCCTTGGTAGGGTTCGTATCCCTATCTCTTTCAGTGGTGTTTATTCTTCAGTAATAAATTATCGAGGCAGTGCCCCCTCAACCCCTCAATGCATTGTGAAATATGCATGCATATATATATATATATATATATATATATATATATATATATATATATATATATATATATATATATATATATATATATATATATATATATATATATATATATATATATATATATATATATATATATATGTCATGAATGGGTGGTTTTGGGGTTTTTGTTGGTAATTCTGCCAGGCATTGTAGACTGTAAAGAGTCTAACTCTTGGGTGTGTTATTATGACAGACTTTAATACATAATGAATTTTGCTACATAATAAGTATGGATATATCAAGCATTAATATTTTAGATTAAACAGGAAACGTGCAAGAAACATCAATACCGAGCATAGAAAATCTTAAGCGTTCAACTAGTTTAATATTTAACTAGAACGATGAATAAAGAGACAGATGTTAGACTCATACAGAAATAGCTTTTCGTTAAAGATAAGACTGAGGAAGGAAGACGTATTTCCTTTCACTTGTCCGGACTCTCCCTGTCATGCCCATTTACGTAACGAATGAAATGGCAAAAATCCCCAAGAGACAAATAGCGCCTAAAACTGGCCTTGGGTAATATGGTTTGAGCCATCGCTATTGTTTGAGCACTGAACCTGAAAATACAATGACCCGTGGTTGGATAAACAACTCGATCACAAGCAACTCGTTCGAAACACACCATCATTTTTAGTCTTGTGCACACAATAACACTCCATGAGCACACGCACCACCAACAGGCACACACACATACACACACACACACGGACTCAGGTATACTTATTTATCTGGGTACAGACACACACACATACACACGTGTTCTTTTTCAGCATATGCACACACACTATTCATACTACTCACCCCCTTTTTTTTTTCTTAGCTTACTTATGCGCATCTTTACGCACGCCCACACAAACACACATACTCACTTTCTCTCTTTCTCTCGCACGCACACAAGCACACGCACTCTCAAGCACACGCAATTTTTTTCGGCGCCTCTGTTATGGCGGTGGGAGGATGAGTTGATTCGTGGATTAACCCGGGGTTAACTTGACCAAACACAAACCTGGCAAGGCAAACACTCGAGACTCCAGGAACCTGCGAGTCATGGGGTCAGCTGGCAGGACGTTGGCTAGCAGCAAGTCTTAGGCCCACGCCATAGACAAAAGCATCCGAGTTGTCTTCTCCCCTTCTTTCGTGTATTTTTTACTCATGTGAATTTTTGAAAGGGTAAGGAGATTCTTTCGTTGTTTAGAGTCGCTGTATTTCTTTCTGCTCTCTATCTTTTTGCTCTATCTTTTTGCTCTCTATCTTTTTGCTCTCTATCTTTTTGCTCTCTATCTTTTTGCTCTCTATTTTTTTGCTCTCTATCTTTTTGCTCTCTATCTTTTTGCTCTCTATCTTTTTGCTCTCTATCTTTTGCTTTCGTAGTTCAGTGTCGCCGTAGACAAACATCCACATTTTTTTTCGGCAATCCATTTGAGACTGTCGTAGTCACTGAGAGTGTCATTATGGCAATCAAATCTCCTTGTTTTTGCACAGGATTCTACATCAACCAATTCTATTTCTCCATCATTTGTTGGACTTTTGCTGTGCCGATAAATCTGGGGTCGGGGAGTGCAGTAGCCTTTGTCATTTGCCGAGTCTCCTGACCAACCTGTCGCAACTCCAGCAGGTTCATGTGTGACTTGGTGCTTCCCTAAGTGGACCAAGCTTGCCCCACCTCGTCCCGGACATGGTTTCCCGATTTTGTTCTTTTCGTGGGTATATTTGTTCATTTTCCTCGATTCCTTTCATTTTATGGAATGGTTTTATGAGAATATTC
This sequence comes from Petrolisthes cinctipes, assembly GCA_033782935.1. Classification (NCBI taxonomy): domain Eukaryota; kingdom Metazoa; phylum Arthropoda; class Malacostraca; order Decapoda; family Porcellanidae; genus Petrolisthes; species Petrolisthes cinctipes. The sequence continues at coordinate 40,327 of JAWQEG010003775.1, read as the reverse complement.
GTTGTCCTTTAAATGATGGATTTCAGTTTTCGCAAATATATCCTACAGAGAAAATTCTCACTCGGATACATACATACATACATAAATACATACAAAACGAGAGAGAGAGCAAAGCGCTAAGGTGAGCAAATGTTGATTATTACATTCTACACAGTCATTGATTAAAGGCTCAGTTTTATTGTTGAGTCTGAGTTTTTGAGTGACTGACTGACTGACTTTACTCCCGCCTCTTCATTCTCTCCTCCACTCCGCTGGCTCTCTCATTTGACTTTCTTTTATGCGTATTCATTGGCGGGGAAGAATTTTTTTTTTTCATCCGGCCTCCTCTCGGGTACCAGCCAGTGTTCAGTTCGGACGCTGTGTGCTCTTTGAGTATGTATCGGCTGTTACCTCCGTGGTGTACAGTTGTGGTCAATACTTTCATTCTATTTCCGGGATGTAGAACAAGCGGTATTTTAAAGCTCCTAAAAATATGAACATTGTTATTTGAGATTATTATGTCAAGTAGTTTTGTGGTATATTTTTAACGGCGGTAAATCACAAGTTGCACAGTTATTGGACGTAATTTAACACTGGTATTTCAACTATGTTAGAATATCCATGGCACTGACATTTCACACATTTTTTTCCTATATCAACTTCAAACGTAAAAGGACAAAGATATATATATAACTTCAGCTCTAATTTATTTCTATGAATGAATTATCAGTATGACGAACATCTTACCACGTCAATACCAGGAATGTAAATGAATACCCACGAGCAAAGAACTGACGACTTTTTCACCTCGCAAATAATACCTTGGATGAAAATGATCACTGAGGAGCATTTCACCTGACCACACTAAGGCCGGGCCAGAGGAGAACATAGCTTGCGTTCACTCATGTATACACCCCCACCACACTCAATGGCAAAACTCTTGGTAAATCGTAGTAACCTTTTGTCTGTTTGTTTACCATACAAATTTGAGGTGAACTTAGGACCGTAAAAGAGAGCTGCGTCAACATGGCTAAGTCAATGCGCAGCGTCAATACAAAGAGAAATATCGGTGTAAAAAGAGTGAAAACAAATATGATGGCCTGTGCGCATGAAATATTTAATGGCCCGGCCTGACTGTGTTCTGTGACCCCGTATTGGTGGTGCTCAGTGAGAGTCATGCACTCACTCATCATCAACTTTATATCTCAGGATCAACTTGTGAATGCTGTTATCCATCAAACACATCAGATATCTTGTTGTTGATTTGATTTATCTCAAGATGTTGTTTTAGTCCTTATAAACAACACAAACTATTTCTGAAAAACTTTTTTAATTTTGATTTGCAGTAAAAAAAATTGTGTGATAAAAATAGATCTTTACAAAAAGGACATACGGTCTTACTTTTGAGAAAGAATACAAGATGGAAATTACGGAGTAGGATTCGTTGCATCTCCATTCGTGGCCCCTGGAGTAGAGAGGTCAGGGCAGACGCAGAGGGAGGTCAGGTCAGGCCGAGGTATGTGGGCGGTCGTAGCGGCGGGCGGCAGGCTGACCACTGAGTGATGGATAACCTCTCTCTCTGATACAGCGACGACCTGCCATCACCGCCCTATGCAGCCTTGGCTTGCCCCCTGCCACCAAGGGTCACCACGCATCACTCTCTTCAGAATGTGGGAGTAGAAGGAAGGGGAACTACCAGCCTGTCTTGCCTACTCGCTGGAATTATTACAACGAGGGGAGATACTGCTATTTTTATTCCAGAGAAGTTGACTGCAGCATCAGATAGCGTTAGATAATTTTCTGTCCCCATTCTAAGCTTGTATGCTATATCTAGGTAGGTATTAATATTTTCACATAAGAAGTGACACCACTTCAACATTTTGGCATTGTGTTGATACAGGTGGAAAAAGCGGAGAGAACAAAAATTACAGTATCTCCCCTTACTATCGTGATACTTCAGACAGTATTTGTACTCAGGGTGGGGCTGCACTGATGGATATTTTGGTCAAGACGTGTGATCGACAGGGAGAAGAAACGAGGTACAGGGATTCACCATACCACTCACGAGTAGGCTACAATATTTATGTCCAGTCGTGATCAAAAGTCCCTTAACAGATGAATTACAGTGATCCATTTGAGAGAATCTTATGAACCAATTACGGTGATCAAAATAATTATAGCTATTTCCCGAGGCCGTTTCATTGGCTGGTGTTGTAGGACTATTGGGCGTGACTGTACCTCTTCCATCTGCCTGCCTGCCTCACCCCTCCCTTTCCCTCCGTCTGCCTCTCCCTGGCCGCCTGCAGTGGGGGGATTCGTCTCTTTAACGGGTTACCTTTTACAGTTTCGATGGATCGTTATTGTGAGTCGTGTCCGCACCTCAGGAGACGCGCATCCCGTGTGTAGCGACCGTGTTTGTTTGCATTTTTAAGATGTGGTGTGTGTGAATGAATGTACAGTCGTGGTCAATAATAATCATCCACATATGGGTATCTCAAACAAGTTACTCTCTAATGTTTTCACGTTCACATATGATGTTATTGTTTTAAGTAGTGTGTAGCTGTTTGTAGTAAATTAAAAGATGGTACTTAACCTATTTATTGGAAAGTTTATCATCTAAGGAACAGAGGGAAGCTGTCAAACTCTTAATGAGTTACCCCTATATGGATGACTATATTTGACCGCGACTGTATGTATGTACAGTATGTGTGTGTGTGTGTGTGTGTGTGTGTGTGTGTGTGTGTGTGTGTGTGTGTGTAGCTAAATGAATGAGTCAGAGTTGGATGGTACAGTCAAGATCAAAGGTTCGGTATCAGGAAAATAAAAATAAATCTTACTTTGCCAAAATAGAGAAAAATTGTTTCGCAATAGGACTATTGGGCTTATCTGTACAGTACGAGGAGATACATTGATATACAGACCCTTATTCCCGATGATTATCAAGATATATATATATACACTGTGCAATAACCAGATAAAAATTACTATTACTTACTTGAGTATAATATATTTAGTTGTAAAAGACTATGGAGGTATATTTCCCCTCTGAAGAAGGCTCGGCAGGAGATTATACACCAGTCGTTTCAGCACCAAATGGTTCTTGGGTTACACGAGGGTCGTTCGGCGCGACAACTTCAGCAATTTATCCAAACACAAGCCACCACTCCCTAGGAACAGGATATCACGATGGTCTCTCAGATTCTAACACGTCTGCGAGATCGTTATCCTGGGATTTATCAGCCGGCTCAACTTCTCACTCCTTTCAGACTTCTCCTCCTCTTCCTCTAGTTCCTTCTCCTCCTTTTCTATACTCCTTCTGTTCATCCTTCTCTCTCCTCCTTTTCCTGTTCCTTCTCTTTCCTTCTTTTCCTGCTCCTACTCTTTCCTTCATTTCCTGCTCCTTTTCTTTCCTTCATTTCCTGCTCCTTCTCTTTCCTTCATTTCCTGCTCCTTCTCTTTCCTTCATTTCCTGCTCCTTCTCTTTCCTTCATTTCCTTCCGCCTCTTTTTCCTTCTCCCTTCTTTACCGTTTTCTATAACTCTTTCATTTCTTTCAGTAATTATTTCCTTCTACTACCATTTCAACTCATTCCATCTTACTTCTTTTGACATTATTCTCCAGGTACTCATTTACCTCCATCCCCTCCATTCCTACACATCCATCTCCACCCAATGCTTTATATCTCCTTCTTCTCCCACCTGGGCCTCTAAAATCGACCTCTATCAGTGTCTTTCTCACACACAATCTCCATGGTGATCAGTACACACATATCTCATCCATATTCTTATACCCAGAGACGACAAAGACCCCCCTGCAAGGTCCTATAATCTCCATCTGCCAGGGGGTCGAGATGCCAGGGTAGATCCGACTGGGCCAAAACAGCTGTTGGTAGGGAGTGGCCCCCCTCCATAGGGAATGGGGCGTTCTTTTTGCTGAAATATATCAGTGGTAGAGATGGCATTTTCACGTGAAAGAAGATTATGTAAGAGACGTGATTTGGCCGAAGGAAGAATGAAGACTCTGTAGCATATAATTGGTGTGTTATATAGAATTTGGCAGATACACATAGATATACACACACACATTCACACACATTATACAGGTTCACATTTATGTATATATTTATTCATTTTGTTTTTACCTACGGAAGCATACATACACGTCCCAATGCCTCAAATACACACATCCATGACATATCAGCTGACACTAGGACACACACACACACACACACACACACACACACACACACACACACACACACACACACACACACTCACACTCACACAGACACACACACACACGTAGAGGAGAGTGAGACGGCACCCCTCTCTTTCTCATTATCTCTGACACAATCATCCATTCCCTTCATCAGACACTGGGATAATCAACTCTATTTTCTCGTGGACAGTGGACCTCTACCGTGCAGGGTGAACCTTGACCCCCTCCCCTTTCAAGTGATGTACAGATGGACACAGAAATTTTTAGGGGGTAAATCTGTTGGGGTTGTGGGTGGAATATGCTGTTTGTATTTTAAAGATCTGTGATTCTTCCAAACTATATTTAGTAATAGATTAAATAAACTTTGATTAGTTAAGGTGTCCTGATTCCTCCAAACTATACCAGGAAGAGATAACTTTAGTATGCGAATAGGGGATCTGTTTTGTGGCATAGTTTGGAGGAAACCATTATCCTTCAATTCCCAGTCATGAAACTATTCCCTTATGGGCAGGGTCTGTGATAATTGTTTACAAAGTTGAAGTTTCTGAATTTTCTCAACTATGCTAGGAAACGAATGCCCTAGGCTATATATGGAGTCAGCTTATTTTTGGGATGTCCTCGCTATAATTTACTATCTGCTTATTTTACTTTGCTGTATTGCTTCATATCCAAATTAAGCTCCATATAATGCACTTAGCCTAATCAGGCTTAATGTAAGCTAATCCAAACAAACCCAGCATATTCGGCGGAGTCCCATCTGGAAAAACATTATAGGGTTTAAAACCGTGAATATTTTAAGAGAGAAAGAGAGAGAAAGGGAGCGTGTCAAGCGGGACTGCAAAATGCTCGTGTTGCATGCTTGCACTGGACGTCCTTGCACGCACGCCCACAAATTACTGCGCACAGCTATATCGCACGCCCGCATAAAGTGCAAGAGTAATGACAAAAGGAAGACACGCCAAGCACACGCCCTCCACACACGCCTCACCTTTAGGCCCGAGTCAAGTCTTTAGGAGCTATGGCTGTCGTCCCATCTCTCCGTTTTTCAGTTGTCTGTCTCGTAATTTTCGTGTTGGTCTGAGTGTTTTCCTATTTGTCTGTCAACACTATGGTGCGTTGGTTTTTTCTTCTTGACGGACAGCTTCGATTCCTTTTTAAGTAATATGGTCTCAGGTGCACGTTTCGTTTACATTACCGGGTTTTTAAAAGTTGCAGATGTGTACTGTACCTCGCTGTATAAATGTTTTGTGGTATTTGTTACAGATTTACTGAAAAGGGAAAAAAAAAAAAAAAAAAATCTCTCTCTCTCTCTCTCTCTCTCTCTCTCTCTCTCTCTCTATATATATATATATATATATATATATATATATATATATATATATATATATATATATATATATGATGGAACGGGTACGCTTTCACCAGGTAAAAAATGGAATGTACTGTAGGTTTTTCGATCAAGTTTTTGTTACAGCAATGATAAAGAAAGTACTAGTGTTCACTCATTATTAAAATATGTGTACTTCATCTAATTTTGTCTGATTGATGTATCTGAACGTTATTCTTCTGGTTTATAGTCAAAGAAGAAACATACAAATCTTATTCACGACTAATATATTCTAAATGTTCACCACCATGCCAGAGAGGAGACCGAACTTTACAGCGAGACAGTGCAGTAGTAGTAAGTTGGAAGGGATTGGTGATGATGGTGCTGTGAATGGAAAAGGTGGTAGGCATTAATTAATTATATTTTGGAATCATGGTGGATTAAGTATGTTGGGAATGTCTCCAGGAAAATGAGGGGGGAATTCCAAGTAAGGGTTGAATAGACTCAGATAAAGAAGAGAGAAGGTCAGGTAAAAGGAAAGTCTCTTGATCTCATTAGTACAGAGAGTTGTTCCAGCCTGATATCTGATAACCCATTTCCAACACTTAACCCGAGACTCCATTAACTCGCAGCTTCCATTACTTCTCATTAACTTGGCATATGTGTGTGCGTAGTATCATCATGCATCCATTAAGGGGCTTTTATAATGTTGATCAGATTGGAGCCCTGGTTTCTTCCAAGCTATGCCAAGAAACTGGACAAATTAGCTAAATTAAAGAAGCCCGGTATGTACATTTGTCGTGTGGTCATGAGGAAGGAAGGAAGGAAGTGGGTCATTAGATAGTGTGGTCTTAAGTTATATAGTACCGTATACTATGGTCGTCAGACAAGTAGTGTGTCCTTCTAATACCGTAATAGTGTGGTCATTAGATAGTGTGGTCTTAAGTTAGATAGTAGCATGTCGTCAGGCAAATAGTGTGTCCTTCTAATACCGTAATAGTGTGGTCATAAGTTAGATAGTAGCATGGTCGTCAGGCAAATAGTGTGTCCTTCTCATACCGTAATAGGCCCACTAGGTATTACCCTGAGGCGGGATGACGGTAGGTAACATACACAGGCCATGAGTCATTACGTCCCGCTATCTACGGTCATCATTTGGGCCATTATCCAGGCGGGGTTCCTTGAGAGAAGAATCTTTGGTTGGTGAACTGGACAGATACCAATTCTTCAGATCTATGCCAGGAAACTGATGACCTTAACGTGTTCCTAATAGGGGGATCGGTTTCGTCGATAAATCTAGACGAATCAGTTGCCCTTCAGTTTATCGTCTATAGAGTATCCCCTTAACGGCGGCCTCCCTCATTGCTATCTCCACGCCACATCTTTTTTCCCCCTTTACACCCTCATTAACACCTTATCTCCATTAGCGGCCCCGTGGTCCTCTCAAGTTGCTCTCTCCATCGTCGTAGATTGAGTGTAAAGGACTGACAAACCTCTCCTTTCTTAGCTCACTACTCCCTACCGTACAAGTTGCTGGCTGGTCGCCTCGCCTTATGGGTTCAATAAGTGGGTAACATTCTTCAGGGGTTTATTAAGTACCAATTTTTTTTTTCTATCTTGAACGTGTGTGTGTATGTGTGTGAGAGCGCACTTGTATGTATGCGTATGTGTTCCAGCAAACCAAGGTATAATAATATACACTTACTCAATTAGCAAGAGCATTAGGATGAGTGAAGTTCTACCCACTATAAAACTGTATGTATTCTTGTATGATATTTCTTGATTTTTTGTTATGTTAACATTATATTTTTTTAGATTATTATCAGATATTTGGATCCAGATCTAAACATAATTGGTTATCGATGATAATTCTCCTGCCAGCTTACCATAAAGCGAATTTCACAAAACATTTTACTTGTATAATATTCTCTTTCTTTGATGAAATTGTCAGTTGGAGTATCAGTAATTATAATGTTCAATACAGCTTGTGAATAAAACATGAGTTGTGATGATCTCTCAGGAAACCAAGCAACATCTTGATATAAAATGAATCTGCACTTGACTACTGACAGTAATATATTACATTTAATGATACTGTTAAGAGGGACAGATATTCTACTTGCCTTGTGCCGTCATACTTGTTAATGGCTACAGTGTTTCTTTAAGGCCTGGCGTTACAGACCCGTTACCCTTAATCACAGAGAGATAAATCAGTGTTGCGTTTTCCATTTGCATGCTTGATTCCCCCGTTAGCTTAATTTACATGTGATATATCAAACATGTAAATTAGTTAACAAAAATGAAACTAATAAAGGGTATTGGTGCATTGGTCATTTTTTGGGCAGTGATGTTTGATGTGAGTACTTAGAGTCGTCGCTGATGTAGTAAAAAAATTGGTTATAAATGAATCCTTCAAATACTGCCACGAAACACCACCTATATGGAAGGTGCTTGGTTCGTGGTATAATCAGAAGGAATCAGAAGCCTCCAATTTTCATCCACAAAAAAACAGGGTCCTTAACGTGTCTTGCATATAAAATTCTGCTGGCCATTTGTATGTAATTTAGAGGAAAGAGATTAGGTAAAGAAATTAAGCAATAAACCTGTGCAACATTAAACCACTGTGCGTTGCATTAAAAAAGACCACCGCCCTGTAGTTAAGCATTGGTAACACACCCCGTGCTTACTAAATAGACTACAGTAGAATACAAGTAACATATTAGCCTTTTTCCCCATTACTCTGCCCCGTTTGTAAAAGCGTATCGATTGACTAAGAAGATTCCTTTAAGCTTCAGTGACTCCTGAAAACAGAAAATGAAAGAGATTGAGTTCAAAATAGATAAATATAGATAGAGATAGAGATTGAAAGATAAATTGACACACACACACACACAGAGAGAGAGAGAAGAGAGAGAGAGAGAGAGAGAGAGAGAGAGAGAGAGAGAGAGAGAGAGAGAGAGAGAGTGTTACAGAAGACACCCAAGAGAGATAATGGGTTAAAGGGGCATTGAGTGTGGGATCGATGGCACGTCCCCTTACCACCACTCCAATTCCCTAAGCAGTGAGGGGGCACAGCGCCACGCCTCTACCTTCCATCATCTCTCTCTCTCTCTCTCTCTCTCTCTCTCTCTCTCTCTCTCTCTCCGTACTACATCACTCATCGTTTCTCTATCTTTTTCTAGTTATCTTGATCACTTTATCCAGTTCACCCTCGAATCTCTCTTTAAAATATTACATTCCCATACTTCCTCATTCATTTTCCCTCCTTCCTTCCCTTTCCCTCTTTCCTTCCCTTTCCCTCTTTCCTTCCTCCCCTTCTTGTTTCCATCCCTCCCTCCCTCTCCAATACTTCTTCCCCACCTCCCTCCCTCCTGCCCTCCTTTTTTTCCCTCCCACCCTCCTCCTTTCCTTTCCACCAGTATATCCAACCTCGATATAGTCATTAAGGGAGGACTCACGTGGACTCATGAACGACCGTCTGACCGCCAACGCTTGAGGAGGTAAAAACATCTTGAGAAACATAATTATATAGAGTGCAACTAATCCTCCAACCTATGCTATGAAACAGAACCCCCTCTATGAGTATTTACTAAGGTGACCCGTTGCGTTGACTAGTGTGGAGGAATCAATAGCCTCCCCAATTCGCCGCCCAATGAGATTACCACCGCTTAATCCCGTTGTCGTGGCAGCGTTCTGAAGCCATGTATTGTCTGTCAGTGGGGCGTCAGCAGGGGGCCGAGTGCTACATATGTGGGACTGTCATCGCCTCGCAGTGCAGGGTGATATATTGCAAGCACCCTTCTACACTCTCTCTCTCTCTCTCTCTCTCTCTCTCTCTCTCTCTCTCTCTCTCTCTCTCTCTCTCTCTCTCTCTCTCTCTCTCTCTCTCTGTCTCTGTCTCTGTCTCTGTCTCTGTCTCTGTCTCTGTCTCTGTCTCTGTCTCTGTCTCTCCTTCTCTTCCCCTCCCCTCCTTACCCCTCACAGCAAAATTCAAACCTATTACCTCCTTCTATTCCCTTCCTCACCCCTCACATGTTGAATAGAAAGAAGTCCTACCCCTTCCCCCATTCCCCTTCATCCCTTCACCCCTCATCCCTTCCTCCCTCATTCCATCCCTTCATCTCTCATCCCTTCCCCCTTCATCCCTTCCCCCTTCATCCCTTTACCCCTCATCCCTTCCTCCGTCATTCCATCCCTTCCCCCTTCATCCCTTCCCCCTCCATCCCTTCCCTTCCCACCTTATATCCCCCTCCCCCCTTATCTCCCCCTCCCCCCTTATCTCCCCCCTCCCCCCTTATCTCCCCCTCCCCCCTTATCTCCCCCTCCCCCCCTTATCTCCCCCCTCCCCCCTGTGAACTCCCATAGTGAGTGGAAGGTGAATAGGTCAGGAGTGAGAGAGATCCGTCATCCCCACTCCGAGGTCACTGGTAAGACACTGGGTAAGATGGATGGATGGATGGATGGATGGATGGGGAGGATAGGAAGGGAGGAGCTTGATGGATGGATGGATGGATGGATGGATGGATGGATGATGGGAAGATAGGAAGGGAAGAGCTTGGTGGGTGGATGGATGGATGGGGGATAGGAAGGGAGGAGCTTGGTGGATAGATGGATGGATGGGGAGGATAGGAAGGGAGGAGCTTGTTGGGTGGATGGATGGATGGATGGATGGATAGGGAGGATAGGAAGGGAGGAGCTTGGTGGGTGGATAGATGTATGGATAGATGGGATAAGCAGGGAGGAACTACGTGGATGGATTGATTGATAGAACGATCAATAATAGGGATGGTAGGGAGGATCTGGGTTGATTGATCGATGGATGGATAGATGGGAGGGATAGACAGAGAGAAATTGAATGGATAAATGGTGGTGGATCGGAGGGATAAGAAGAAACTGTAAGCTAAAATACGCTCGCTCTCTCTCTCTCCTCTCTCTCTCTCTCTCTCTCTCTCCTCTCTCTCTCTCTCTCTCTCTCCTCTCTCTCTCTCTCTCTCCACTGATGATGAGATGTACTGTAGTGATAGTGAGTGAGGTAAGGTGGTGACGGTCACTATCTGGACATTGGGATGGTAAATGGTTCTCTGGTCTCTGTTCTCTCTCTCTTAAGCCGGTCCGTGTTTGGTCGTCATACTTGGACACAGTGCCGAAACTCATGTCCCTTCCTCTTCTCCCTCTTGTCTTCTCCCTTCCTCTTCTCCCTCTTGTCTTCTCCCTTCCTCTTCTCTTTGTATCGGTGCTTCTCTTTTTTTTTTTTTTTTTTTTTTTTTTTTTTTTCTCCTGTCTTATTTTTTTTTATCGGTGATTATTATTCTTTTTCTCTCCTTCTTGTCGTCTCTTTGTATCGGTTTCTTCTCGCTCTTTCTCTTATTCACTGGCTCAGAAAGTATTATCAATGCTTATTCTAGTCTTCTCTCATTTTTCAGTCTGCTCGGAACCCGTGTTGCTCATCAGCGAATGTTTTTTTTTTTATTATTATGCACACGGCGACTTGCATCTGAATCAGTGGCCTCCCTCACTCTCCTCCCTTCCTTCCATATCTCCTGCTTACCTCCCTCCCTCATTCCTTCCTTTACTCTCTCACTCTTCTATTTTCCTCCCTCGTCTCCTCTTTACCTCCCTCCTCTCCTCTCTCATCTCCCTCTTTCATCTCCTCCTCTCCTTCCTCATCTCCCCAATCCTCCCCTCCCTCATCTCCCCCTCCCTCATCTCCCCCCTCCCTCATCTCCCCCTCCCTCATCTCCCCCCTCCCTCCACTCCTCCGCTCCTTCTTTACAAATAGAAAAATGCAAGCCCATAAACGGAAAGTACAACATCTTTACAGAGACAATACAACCAACATTATCATGTTTTATACAGGAACAATAAATTCAGCGAGCAAATGTTTTCGTCCGTCGATTGCCTGCCTGGCGATCCTTAAACCAGAACAACCACGACGTAAATGGTCATTGATCCAACAGTCTGTGGGTTGAAGGAGCGTCTGTGAAGTTTAGGAGGATAAATGTGTTGTGATAGGTGTAATTATATCATCAGCTGGGCGGTTTTTTATTCCCAATCACACGACCATCTACATACCACGAGCAGCTGAGCCGAAACAATGCTTAACGAAATTGCTCTTGTGCAGTCACAGTGGAGCGAGCATTGGGGAGACCCGAGGGAGGGAGACGGAGGGTACAGTACATGGGAGAGGTACGAGTAGAAGAGGAACGAGAAAAGATAACTGGGAATGGGGAATTGGAAGGGGAGGAGAGGGATAGTGGTAGAGGTAGAAGGACCAGAAAAGAGAACTGGGAATTGGAAGGGGAGGAGAGGGATAGTGGGAGAGATAGAAGAGGGACGAAAAACTAGAACTGAGTAGAAGGAAATGGAAGGGGAGGAGAGGGATAGTGAAAAGATTAAAACTGGATCAAATGAGAAGTTGAGACGAGACAGCCATAGAAAATAAAGTATGTATATTGGATATTACACAGTTTTTCTGCCGTTATCTGAAGGCATGCAGATTAATGTTGCCCTCTCACTTCACTTGTAAACAATGAAGTATCAGCTAAAGCAAAGTACCGGTATCTAAAAAGCGAAGTAGTGTTATTAGTACTTAATTTTACGCCCAGTAGTCGTGCAATGAAACGGCTTATTAAAATCATGCAAAACTTTTGGCTGTTGGTCTCTGTATTACTAGTTAATAAATTGCACCCTGATGGCTCACTTTCAATCATCAGATGCGGAACTTTTGATCGTGACTGTATATAGATATAGCCTCCAGGTACTACTACTTCAGATTTTTCGCCCAACTTTACGCAAATAGAGCCACAAACTACATGTATTTCATATTTTCCACCCAGGTCTGTCCCAAAACATACTCAGAGAAGGAGGAGGTGTGGCTATGCATCATGCTATAAGGTCGTAGGTCACTCACATGCCAGATATATTAATGGCTCAGAGGGGGATGTGTTTCGCTCGGATGCAGACGACGGACTCCATGAATGTTTATTTGCTCACTTGTCTGGTTGCTTTTTAAGTCGTACCGTCCGCTGGCATGGGCGAGAAATGGACCGCAATTTAAATATGCAAAAGTATGTGTGTGTGATTTTTTTTTTTTTTTTTTGTGTGTGTCTATATGTGTGCCAGCATGAATTAAAGTGACTCTGATCTAAAAAAAAAATGATATATATATGGTATATTTACATCAAGAGCAACATATGTAACATCAAATTAAAAATGACCAGAGGTGAAGCAAATATCTCTCTCTCTCTCTCTCTCTCACTCTCTCTCTCTCTCTCTCACACACACACACACACACACACACACACACACACACACACACACACACACACCACACCAGCCTTTCCCCCAACAGCAAATAACACCGCCATTTACCACCAGACACTCCTGTTATAAGCTCCATATAAGTAGCTGCTCCCTGTGACACCTAAGAGTAATCACGCCTTATGAATACATAAGTGACCCTACAATACAAAGGCCTAACGATATGCATAACGCGGCAATGTTATGACCACTATCATTTGGTGGGAACACGAGAACTGATGAGGGGGCCTGTTTCTCTCGCTCTCCTTCTATTTCACTCCTTAATCCTCTCTTTGTTTGTCTGTTTCTACCTGTCTTTCTGGCTCTGTTTATTTTTTTCTCTCTGTCTCTCTTTCTCTCCTCCTCCCCTCCCCCGTCTCTCTCTCTTTCTCTCTTTCCTTCCCCCCCTCCCCCCGTCTCTCTCTCTTTCGCTCTTCCTCCCCCACCGTCTCTCTCTCTCTTTCCTTCCCCACCTCCCCCGTCTCTCTCTCTCTCTTTCTCTCTTTCACCCATAACGCATGTATGTAATTATCTCGAGGCGTATAACTGTAATATTATTGTGTGAGGCGGTGCGTGAAGGTGAATAATCAAGTAAGTAAGTGAGGCAGATGCTAATGATAATTGAGAAGTATCAGTTTAGATGATCGCATGATAAGACTCGATTCCCTCCATCCTTCCTTCCCTCCTTCTGAGCACCCACTTGATTCCTTTTTCATCTTTTATTATTATTTTTTTTTTTTCACTTCAGACTTACCTTTTCCTTCTTTTACCTTCTCCTGGTTCCCTTCAGACGACTCCGACTACGCCAACTTCCCCTCGCCCAGTCCCCACCTCCTCCATGCCTCTTTCTACCCCTCCTAACGCCCCCCTCCCAGCGGGCCCCCCCCCCCACGCCACCTCTCCACATCCCTCCCTCGTCCCCTGGCCGTCGCCCCCATGCCGTCGCCCCCATGCCCTCTCCCTACGCCCTCCCCTACGTCCCCCACGCTCCTCCGCCCCGCCCTCGGCACATTAGCTAATCCTCCGGGTACTGTCAACCTTCACTTCAGTCGAGTAACACACACTAGTGCTGAAGGATCTGAAATGACCTTTACATTTAAGCAGAGATAAAACCTATTACAATTACAAATTAACCCAAATGTGTTCGTTGGCTAGTATTCAAAGCGTCCCCTCTCCTCCTTCCCTCTCCCTCCTCGTCTCTCTCTCTCTCTCTCTCTCTCCTCTCATCTCTCTCTCTCTCTCTCTCTCTTCTCTCTCTCTCTCTCTCTCGTCTCTCTCTCTCTCTCTCTCTCTCTCTCTCTCTCTCTCTCTCTCTCTCTCTCTCTCTCTCTCTCTCTCTCTCTCTCTCTCTCTCTCTCTCTCTCTCTCTCTCTCATTCTCATTCTCATTCTCATTCTCATTCTGTTCTGTCACACACACACACACACACACACACAGTACATACCATACATACATACCTACATATATGCACAAATGCATAAATTTTCGCATCCATTAGCTTCATATATTAAACTTCATTAATTCATTCTTTTATTATTTTTTTGTCTTTCTCCTCACTAATATTTTCCACCCACCTTCTTAAAAGTTAACTGAGATTTTCTCTCTTCCTTTGTCCAAACTTTGCATAATCTTGTACTTCCTTCCTCATGCTATCTCTGTCAGTACGAATTATTTCCTCCTCTCCTCCCTCCATCCTTCATCCCTAATGCTCTTTCTTCTCTCTTCGCTACCTTTTCTCCCTCGCTATTTACGCCTACAAACCTTCTTTCAATCCAGTCTCTTAACTCTGAGTCAATTCTTTTCCTCCCTTCTTTCATGCTACCCTCCTCTTTCCCATAGTAACCATTTCCCCCTCCCTCTCTCTCTCCTTACCTAGCCTACCTGCCTACCTATAGAAGCCTTCCTCAATATCCAACCACTCCTACCTATCCCCCCATCTTCCCTCCATGCCCTCCAGTACCTCCATTCCCCTCCCCTTCTCCTTACCTCTCACAACTCCTAACCACACTATCCCACCCACGTAGCTGTTTACAGAATCAACACAAATTAGTTATTTTAGTAACAATCGCATCTTACATCCCGTCCGCAGCGGCACCCTATTTAGAAGATTCCAGGGAAAGAGGTCTGTCCATTACGTACGGTAGGTAAACATGAGGTCGTAAATATGTTTGGGTCGGGGCGTCCATGGGTCTTGAATATACATGTGCTCTAATGACAGAGTTTACGATATTTGTTGAATGGGAAAATAGTGACTTATCATAGTTTTGACACTTGGCGTACAGGAGAACCCCAGCAACCTCCTCTGACAGGTAATCATGAATAAAAGAACCTCGGGTCTCCTCCCATTATTTACGGTGATTGCTAAGTGAAAATTTGCGGCCGCAGTTGGTCAGTGTTTGGAGCCCATTGACGCCTGTAATATGGGCTGCTCCCAGGTGTGTGTGTAACTGGTTGAGCGGCAAATCATCTGGAAGTAATACAAAAGAAGAGTAGTTAAACTTGTTCTGTACCGCAATGTGTTTAGAAGCGGATAATTTTGATTACAGTTATGTTCAAAAGTCCTCACCAAGTTAATTAAATTGAGCCAAGATTTTAAAACATTTTCGCCCCGTTAAAAAATGGAGTATAGTGAGTGTTTGGAAGAGTTCAATTATGAAAGAACACAAACTGTGTCTGATGGAAAAAACATTAATTTGTCTTTACGTTGTTTAAGTAGTGGGCATGTATGTACAGTACAGTCGCCAGCATTGCCGCGTGGATAGGGGCTCACACATATTCAGAGACTAGCTGCTCCGCCGCCCTTCGGGCGGCTAGGAGCCGCTAGCTCCTGCGGAGGGCTGGCGGCCTGCGGCCGCCCTTCCACCGCCCTTCGGGCGGTTTGGAGCAGATCGGGTGGTGGGTGGATAGAAGGAAGGGAAGGAGGGAAGGAAGGGGGAGAGGGAGGGATGGTTTAGTGGTTAGATAAAATAAATGGATGGATGGATGATTAGTAATAGAGGTGGGTGGGTGAATAATTGGAGGTATTAGTCGTTTTTAAATGTTTATGATATCAATCTTTCTCCCTCATTCAATAACTCCATCATTCTAATATTAGCAGAATTAATAATATTTCCTTCTTTTTCTATTAATTGCGTCACTAAGCATTTTACTGAAGTGCCTCCTGGTAAACGACATTTTTCACGACTCCGGTTGACGACAATAAATATGGCAATATTGAAAATCAATTTGACAAAAGTGAAACTCTATAGGACAATAATGAGAATCAATATGACAATGGTGTTTGATACTGGAGCAGGAATCAAGAGCTCAAGAAAATATAGTACAAAATATTGGTATTTATTGAAAGAATTACCGTTTTCCCGGTAGTTTGCCCAGGTTAGGTCCCGGTAGTCTGATGCGGTTTAGGTAAGGTCAGGTAAGGTAACGTCAGGCTAATTTCAAAATGCCCCATTTGAATATGCCCTATCTTGGCAATAATGAAAATCAATTAGACAAAACTGAAACTCAATAGGACAATACTGAGATTCAATATGACAATGGTGTTTGATACCGTAGCAGGAATCAAGACGTCAAGAAAATAAGTTACAAAAATATTCTACCAATCAGAAAATAAATATGGCAATAATGAAAATCAATTTGACAAAACTGAAACTCTATAGGACAATACTGAGAATCAATATGACAATGGTGTTTGATACTGGATTACAAAAATATTCTACCAATCTGAAAATAAATATGGCAATAATGAAAATCAATTTGACAAAAGTGAAACTCTATAGGACAATAATGAGAATCAATATGACAATGGTGTTTGATACTGGAGCAGGAATCAAGAGCTCAAGAAAATAATGTACAAAAATATTGGTAATTATTGAAAGAATTACCGTTTTCCTGGTAGTTTGCCCAGGTTAGGTCCCGGTAGTTTGGCCAGGTTAGGTCCCGGTAGTCTGATGTGGTCTAGGTTAGGTTAGGTAAGGTCAGGTAAGGTCAGGCTAATTTCAAAATGCCCCATTTGAATATGCCCTATCTTGGAAATGGGGCATTTGTGGAGGAAATGCCATAGAAGAAAATAGTCTTAGAATGGTCTAAATAAGTGGGTAATGAAGGTAGAAAAACGGTATGCAATAACGGTAATTCATTCAATATTTACCAAAATATTATACCAATATGGTAGAAATCAATCATAAAAATGGATAAAATGTAATAATATAGGTAAACGACAATATACTTACTGAGATAAGGCATAAACAAATCGAATAATATCCGTGCTGTAGCCTTAAATTATGTTCATGAGCTGTTGATTTCTGGACCAGTATCCGATAATTTAATAATAGAACACGTGTTCTCATTTTTAGGGGTAACTACTTTATTACTCATGGCGCTGCTGTACGCAAACCAATGAACCTAGGAAGCTTTAGTTTACAGATTCTGGTGTGTAAAATCAAGCTCTACAATTGTGTAAGAAAAAATTTACCTAAATGAAACTTTAAAATTGACCGTGTTTTTGCGAAAGGCTGAAGTGTGGTATGGTGATTCCGTAGATTTTTCCCCTGTAATTTATTATTATTTCGCTAGCACGTTTCGTTATATGTGGTTTCGTTGTATGACCCCCCCTAAACCTGAACGGGATCAAGACTCACCTACATGCAAATTTTGAGGACACAAAGTTGGACGGTTTAGGCGTGCATCGCGGACACACACACACACACACACACACACACACGCAGAGAGAAGCTTGGCTTTATGTATATAGATGTAGCACCACTGTAATTATTTAGCTTGAAACAATCCACGTGTGTGAGATGGAGTATCCTTGATACACTAGCACATGAAGTGAATTTTGTTGCTTAAGGAACTGAATTACGTAAATCCCTTAAAAATGTGAGTCCCTGTACCATACGGCCGTGCAAAGGTTCGTTAACTTCGCCAGCCAGCCATTACTACACTGTCTCCTTCATATGTTCGAAACTGTCTCAACGCTAATAAGAATGACTGATACGACAAATCTAAATATAAATGGTCGAAGCTGGTTGGCAAAATAAGCGAACTTTTCTTTTAAAGTAAATAGTAGCTATCGAAAATTTGCTTTGAATAATGTACTTTATCATCTGACACAATGGACGATACTTTTGGAATAGTAACCACTTATTATATACACGGATGTCTGCAAATTAATGGTGTTGCTGATTTGCTTGTTAATTATGACGTACCAACTTTTCCGAGACGACACGTGGTCATGCAGCAAGGTTCACACTGGTCATTATGCCATCACTCGAACCAAGCATTAATAATAGTTTTGGGAGGTTCTCTACTGATTAATTATAATACACAAATAAATGAACACCAGACTTTCTTTCGGACATCAAAACAAGTTAGAGGATACAAAGAGAAAGTCTAATAGTGAATTGACCTGGAGGAAGGATCGGGGCAGCTAAATAAGTATTGTGCACCGGGAACCCAATCCTGCCCTCGATCTGAACCCTGTATATGAAGAAAAAAAAAAATTCAATGCGTGTAATGTTTATACTCATTGACTTTGCCGGGGAAGATCACTGGGCCGGCCAATGTTGATCTAAGCATTTGAAGCTGTAGGGGGTCGAGGCGGCTCATCTGTACCTCAGCTCTTATCTTCTCTGATGGGGGAGTAATATGAGGCTTGATACTCATATCCAGCAAGTCATTAACGAGTCGAGTGGGCAGCGGTGGTGGTGGTGGTGGTGGTGGGTAGGAGTATATATATAACTTACTCGCGCAGTTACTCACCCTAGCAGTTACTCACCCCAGCCAACCCACCTTGATTATAGGCTGTGGAATAGAGTGGGAGACCCTGGCCAGCCTCTTTTTTCATTCTTTTTCATTATTTACCTTTGGGGTGGCAGCCTCCTAGAAATGACCTGACCTTAGATGCACCCCAGATAACGCCCTGAAATATGTGAGGTCTGACCGAGATTCATTTTGAGGGTAACTAACCAAAGGGCCCTGTGAGATTGGTGTAGCTGTCTCTCCTCACTTCTTTCTAGTTGACTCCATCTGTTTTCTTGATAAGCTTCTTTTTCTCCGTAGTGATGAAGGAATAGATAGAACGGCGTGGGAAGGAAAGAACTTGAGGACGTGCATACATCATCTATACTCTATTTTTTGTTTTGTTTTTGTTTTTTTGCTTGGAGAAAATGCACCGATTCCCTTCTCTGTAATATGTTCATAGATACGAGTTTAATTTACATACTAGTATTTATAAGTTGTATATAAGTTTCTTGTGTATATTTCTGGTGTAACATATCTTGAGTTACATTACATTTACTGAAAATAATATACAAGAAGTATACAAGAAGTTAACTGAGGTTGCCGGTACATTCACGCCAGGTTAATTAAGAAAAATGGGGTATAGATCAACTGACTGCTGTAAAAGAGAATATACTCTGGTACACTGATCATTAATGTAAACAACTGCAAATGAATTAATATGGAGGATGTGACTTTCTACGACCTTCACCTCTGCCTGAGTTGAAATCTAATCAGAGTTCATTTTCCCATACGTTCATAATGGGTGAAGGGAATACCAAGCTCATCATAGTATATTCCACTATATGTCCATTGCATTTCACCAGTAGAGCAAGCGGTTCATTTCATTCAAAATATATAATATTGTAAAGACAAAGGTAAACTCTATTTAAATGTCTATGCTGCAAGGAACGAACAAGTCAAGCAGCCCTCGCCTTGATAGAGCTTCATCCTTTATTTGGTGTCGATTGCTTAGGTTATTACATGCAGGTGAAAGGGTCGGGTCTCTGGGGTCAGTCAGTGATCGTCAGCATGGCAAGGGGAATATGGTGGGTGGTGGGTGGTGGGTGGGTTGGGTGCTCCCCGGCCCCTCCTGCACTGGTCATCTATAAGGGGGACGTTTCATGATTCCTCCAAACGGTGTTACAAAACTGACATCCTACTCCTATACTGTATGTGAGGGTTTGGTTTCTGGCGTAGCTTGAATGAATCAGCAACCCTCTAATTCATCCCAACACAAGTGATCTGATTCAAGTTTACGAGGGTGTGTAACTTTTAATCGAGGCTGCTGACTTATGGGCCGAGTCACTGAGGTACCGAGCCGATCTGATTACTGGGTCTGGAGCGATTGAGGGAGGACGGTGGACAGAGATGAGGATGAAACTACAGTGGACGTTATGATTAGTGGTGAAAGAGATGTTATCGTGGGGGGATGAAGTAGCGATAGGGCAGATCAGAATTTTTCCTAAAGTCATACACTGCTTGATTCTGTCATGACAAAGATTTAATCATTAGGGAACAAAAGATTGAGAAAGAACAAGAGAGGAACATGGCCGAGGTAGGAAAAGCCGGAAAAAAATACAATAAGGCAGTCTCCGATAGGACGACGCTGAACCACTATGAAGAAAATACTAATTAACATGGTAGAATACGTATCTGCGGTGCATTGCGTTTTAAAGGTAGATATTACAATATAATTGCCATTTAAGCTGAAGGCAAAAGTAACCATACAATAGAACGAGAGATAATAATATATTTCATCATTGGTTCATTCTCAAAGTCGTTGGAGCAATTAGTGTTAAAGAGATAATAGGAGGCAGAATTGTTGTGGCAAAACCTAATGAACTCCTTCTGCAACTAAACGGGTGCAACACTGTTTTTCTCCTTGGCTTGCTGTCTCGCTAATTAAGACATGATCTCGCAAAGCAAAAATGCACCGAAACAGAAAGGGAGGCAATTTGGAGTGAATTAGTTCATTGTGTTGTAAATTTTAATAGTTCGTGTTATAGTGGGTGATGCTGTTTTGTTTTTGTTGTTTTTAGAGAGAGAGAGAGAGAGAGAGAGAGAGAGAGAGAGAGAGAGAGAGAGAGAGAGAGAGAGAGAGAGAGAGAGAGAGAGAGAGTTACAGAAGACACCCAAGAGAGATAATGGGTTAAAGGGGCATAAAGTGGGAGAGGGAGAGGGAGAGGGAGAATTTAGTGTTTATAAGTACACTCTCACCAAAAAGTATCAGGCCACTCTCACATCGAAATAATATGGCACTATGACGAAACATTGTGTTACTTTACTGTGACGCCTGCATTTTGTTGGTACTGTACGCCTGCAGTTCTGATACCATCACCACGAACACTTTTATTATTATGATTCAAATAGTGATTCGTTTTCGTTCCAAGTCACCATATGACTCATCAGATTATCTCATAATAAGCGAATCGACTAAGACCTGTTTTATGAAATTAAGCACCATTTAATCCCTATTTGTCATTCCTCTGGCCTGTCATGTTATCTAAGATACATTACTTACGTGAATACAATATTATAGTGGTTATGTGTATAAGACCACATTCCATGCATTTTTAAATCTTAATATAATACACGGTACTTCAACAGCAACAGTATTTAATGTGTGGCAACCCACAGTCACAATTACCAACCCAAACGATAATGCTGCCCCATGTGACTTAATGCTCACTTCCAGAAACATCGTGACCAGGTGGGCCGATGCATTTTGGTTAGAGTGTACACAGTATCTGGTCACATGGTATATCGTTATATTCACTACAGATATATTTTAACAGGTCATTCAAATTCTCGTAGCCTGATGTTTATGTGTGTGTGTGTTAGTTGGCAGGACTGTTTATGTATGTTCTGGGTGCATGGGTGATATGACCTTAGATACAAGTTTTGCATACATTTGAATGTTTTTAAATTAAGAAGCAGATAGTAACTAGTTGTGTTAATTTTCTTTGTAATTCGTCTTGGACTATATTATATTTAACAAAAAGCCAAGAAATTTAATGAGCAAACACTTATTCCTTATTGGGATATTTTGCTTTGGATAAACTGGAGTGCTTCTGATTCCTCCACACTATGCCAGGAAATAGTTCACTTCATTATACGTATGGGGGATCTGTTTTATTGCGCTATACAGAGGATTCGAGGACTCTAATTGGTGCACGAGAAAAGACCCCCTAATGTCATCGTCGTAGCCTTTAGCGGTCTATCCCATAACGCGTCGTGCATAATACGGCCCGCTGCTCCCTGGATTTATGTGACTAACTGTACACCTCGCTCGGCCACCACCATTCCCCTGCAACAGTTAAGCGGGATTTAATTGCTTGCTCTGAGGCAGTACCAGACCCCACCCCCTGCTGAGGCTCGGGGAATTGTAGTTGAAGTTAAAGAATGTGGCCCATTACACAGGGGAGTGGAGGGGGGAGAGGGAAGGGGAGTGGAGGGGGGAGAGAGAAGGGGAGTGAAGGGAAAGAGAGAAGGGGAGTGAAGGGAAAGAGAGAAGGAAAAGAGAGAAGGGGAGCGAAGGGAAAGAGAGAAGGGCAAATGGTGGGAAAGCGAAAGAGAACTGGAAGATTGCAGGAGAATGACAGAGAGAGGAAAGGGAGAGAGAAAGGGAAATATTTGGGCATTAATTTGAGTATTATTAATATCCATGCGTAGAATATCTTGGCGATAGATCTGAAAGCAAATAACATTTTAAGTAACGCATACTAAAAATAACAGCTATAGTTACGATAAAGCGAACTCATTTAGCTTTAAGAAATTTACAATACATAATGTTTCTCTTCGTCTTTTATTAAGGCTGAAAAATGCTGCAGTTCTTATATTAAATTTATGAAAGTACACATAAAACACGAATATTTTCCCAGCCATTATTTATATAAGTAAATTAAATAGTTGCACGTAGCTAACAAAAAAAAAAGGAAAGAACCACACACACACACACACACAGCGAAGTTATTAAAGTACCGTAGATGAATCAAAATATTCACACAACCATTACTAGCTATTATTTTTGAACAGTGTTAATACGTAGAGAGAAAGCAGCAGCTCTGATAAGAACATAAATATATAATAACGTAAGAACCAAAAAACGTTTCACAAGCACAGGACCCCCGCCGCTATCACCGAAACATATGATGAGAGTAACGTTTTGTGCGCGTCCCTCAGTACTCGGACACCACCACCACCACCTTGCCCCCCCCCCGCCCCCATCCGAGGCTGGCAGTAATTATCCCATTGTAAAAATACCTTAGGTGAGGCCGCTCAGGTGGCCAAGAGCATTACTCCCAAATAGTTGATGGTAGAGAGAACATTCTTTCACATAAATGTCGCCTGACCCATATTTAGCTGTAGTCTCGTCTATCCCTGTTTTCCCTGCGTAAATTTTCCCTCCACCTTTTCCATGCCTGTTTTAGTGCCAAATAATCCTCCCGGGTTTGGTGCTGGTTTATTTTGTTCAGAATACATCTCACCAAACAGGATTTGGGCATCACTGGCGACTGTGCTATAAGAAGGAAATGGAAGAGAGATTAACTGGATACTAAACAATAGCTAAAAACTTAATTATATGCTGTACACTTTTATGCAGATGAAGGGAAAACACTGCCTCAGCCTCTCTACATATAAGTAAAATCGACTGTATATGTTTGCTTCTTTCTGTGTCATATGGTGTTGAGGGATTAAGTGGTGAGCATAAACAATTCACTGTAAGGGATAAGCACCTCTTTACACAATTAAGGGTTCTCCTGAGACCCACAGCTTACATGTAGTGGCTGAGGCAGTGTTTCCAGTTCATCTACACTGAACTGTACCTTTAAGGGAGGGAGGGAATGCAAGAAGAAAATAATGTAATGCTTATCTTTTCCTAATCATCCAAGCTCTGTTGTATTTAAGTGTGTTGCTCTATTATGAAAGGAATTTTTATATTAGGATTAACTGCAAAGCATTTATCGTTGAGTTAAGGTAGCATCTTTTTTGGTCGGTAAGTTGGTGTTGATGAGACTTGCCTTGCTGGTGGCCCGCAAACAGAATGGACGTATATCATTTCGATGACATTAATGTTATTACCTTTCTTATATATTAAACCCTGAGCGTATAATGAAAGGATAATAGACGAGAGAAAATGATAAATTAACACAATCGCGCCTTAACATAGATAAAAAAAAAAAAAAAAAAAAAAAAGCAAAAGAAAAAAGCAAATAGACTTAGTAACTTACGGATCTCCACCTCTTTATATAAAAGTTATAAAAATAGATATATCTTTTGGAATAAAAACATTGTCACGTAGATGATGTTCTAGTGAGTTAGATTGCCTTGTTAGGACAGCACATTGCATAGTACTTTCTGCCGAATTCTGAAGATGACCGGAAAGTAATTCAATTTTGCCACTCTATAATTGATTGAGAATGGTTTGGCTCCCCTTCAATGTTTATATTCATTTTTTTATGTCCTCACCTGTGAAAAAAATATAAATGCATTACTAAAAAAATCCCATATCAAAAATGTTACTCATTAATACCATCAGCCTATCTACAGTGTATATATTTATAATGTATGTATATGCTAAGAAAAGTATATACCGTATCAAAATAAAAATAAAAATAAGTCCCTTCCCAAATTTTCACAAACCTCCCTGAACCAGTGTGTGGACATCAACTATGGAGCCATAAATTCTGGCCGAGTCGTCCTGTCAGTGGAACTAAATCATTATCGCTCTCGTAAAACTTGTGACTTGAGGAGAAGGATGAGAGCAGTGGAGAGAGGAAAGAGTATGAGTGAGTATATAATATTAAGAATGGAGAGACTAGGGTGAATTGAAAGGAAGGATGGGAATGAAAAAATGCTGTAGAAATAGTTGAAAGAGATTATATATATACTTGTGTTGAGAAAAAGAGGGAGAGAGAAATAAAACTGAAATGGGGGTAAAAGTGGAAAAGATGTGAATGATTAATGGAAAAGGGCAAGAAAAGGAACATAAAAGAATGGATAT
Source organism: Petrolisthes cinctipes (assembly GCA_033782935.1). Lineage (NCBI taxonomy): Eukaryota > Metazoa > Arthropoda > Malacostraca > Decapoda > Porcellanidae > Petrolisthes > Petrolisthes cinctipes. The sequence continues at coordinate 15,716 of JAWQEG010003775.1, read as the reverse complement.
ATAAGTAAGAAAGAAAGAACAAAAGAATAAGGAGAAAGCAGGTGTGGGAATAAATTTGGCTTTTTTTTGTGTGTTAGCCCATCCCCTCCCCCTTGGCCCCATCCCCTCCCCCTTCCCCTCCCCCATCTCCTCCCCCTTGGCCCCATCCCCTCCCCCTTCCCCTCCCCCATCTCCTCCCCCTTGGCCCCATCCCCTCCCCCTTCCCCTCCCCCATCTCCTCCCCCATCTCCTCCCCCTTGGCCCATCCCCTCCCCCCTTGGCCCATCCCCTCCCCCCTTGGCCCCATCTCCTCCCCCCTTGGCCCCATCTCCTCCCCCCTTGGCCCCATCCCCTCCCCCCTTGGCCCATCCCCTCCCCCCTTGGCCCCATCCCCTCGCCAACAACACAAACCTGTCGCGAACAAGATTATGCCGTGCACAGTAGCCGACCCTACGCCAGACGGGTCCTCATCACACATCCCTAATTAAGGTACTCGAACCCGGGGAGATCTACAGTTACAACAACACTCTATCTTGGTTGCCAGGCTACCCACTTACCTACCTACCTACCTACCTACCTACCTACCCGTTTACTTACGTATGTACTTCCTTACCTACCTACCTAATAGAAATGTAGCTGACGAGTGCCTGCCTCTTTTCTTCATTTCCTTCCTTCCTTGTATGTACCGTCCTAGCAGTTCCTTCTCTCTTTCTCCTCTTGCATTCCCTTCGTGTTCTCTCGTTTTCTCTTGTTTTGTCTATCTTTTTTCTCGCACTCGCTTTCTGTTAATTTCTTCCTTCCTGCATGCACCTTGTTTCTCTCTTGTGCCGTCCACGTGTGTTGGAGTGAGGTAGGGCGTGCTGGAGGAGGCGAGAGGACCTGCGTGTGGTGGTGAAGGAGCCACGCCTAATTGCACTCATACCTACCCACCGGTGTCAGGTGCCCGCGGGTCTTGGCTTTTCTATATTGTATTGTAAATTTATTTATAAAGCTCTTATGTTGTATAATGATCTACTTATTGTTTCACATCATAAATTTTATGTATAAAGTAATTATCTTCTTTAATGATCTACGTATTGTTCCACATTTTAACTTTTATTGTATCAGTGTTGTTTTCGTAGCTTACGGCACTAAGTAAGTATATAATAATGTATTATACCTTCATATTTATATATACCTTCATATTTAGAGTAATTGCATGCAAACAATCTAAATTTATAAAAATTCTAGAATTTGTTTTATAGATTTGATGTATAACAGATAGTACATTAAGCACAATAGATAGGTACTGTAACAGGACAATAGATAAACAAAGTACAGTACATTGAGTAGCCTCGCAGTTTTCTATTTGTTACCTTGTTTAGTCATCTAGATCCTCTCCCCTTTCACCTGCTGAGGCTTTGAGTTGGGAGAAAAATATTCTGAGTGACCACTTTCCTCCGGTGAGTGGATGAGTTCCTGATTACGGCCTTCGTGTTGATAGTATTATGTTCCTCTGTTGACACAATAACTCTATCCACTCCCCACTCAACTCAGCTGTAGTGCTTCCGTTTTGCATAACAATCCGGGTCGGTGCCTGTCAGAAGGTATGTGTGCCTTTCTCTTGAGTGTACTGTACATGCCTGTCCAACTTCCCTTTGAGAGTATATATATATATATATATATATGTGTGTGTGTGTGTGTGTGTCCTCCACCCCATGCCCTCCTTGACTACTTAACCTAATACCTTTGCCGTACAATTGAAAAGGAAACACAGCCTTAGCCTCTCTATGTTAGAATAGAATCGATTCTCGGTGCTTGTTCCTTCACCATCTTCCATCCATACCCTCTCTCCCGTTCCCCTACCTTCTTTCAACTTCCATTCCTTCCATCTCAATCTCCTTTTTTCATCTTCTATTCCTTCCATTTCAATCTCCTTTTTTCATCTTCCATCCATTCCCTCTCACCGGTTCCCCAACCCTCATTCGGCCCCACTCTCCTTCCCTCGGCCCCACTCTCCTTCCCTGGGCCCGTACTACGCTACTGCCACCACCACCCTTACCTGATATAAAGGACGTCGCTCATGGTTTGCTTATCTATTAACCCCATCAACCCGACCCGCCATGCAGCTGAGAGGAAAAGAAAGACGGGGGAGACAAAAAAAATCTGTAATGCAAATGTGAAAGCATAATGGTATCCCTTTAGGGGGTCATATGTTTCAAGTGATTTGTACGAGTGCAGATTTCTCCAAGTCATGCCAGGAAACAGATCACCTCAGCATACGAGAAGGGAATCTGTTTTGTAACACAGTTCGAAGGATTCAATAACCCTCCAATTCCCAGGCAAAAGAAAACTCCCTAATAGCTTCCGCTGCAACCCCGTTCCTTCACCTCATCCCCTGCTCCCTTTCCACTCCTCCTTTGCCCCCTTGCCCACCTCTCCTTTGCCCTCTTGCCCACCTCTCCTTTGCCCCCTTGCCCACTCCTCCTTTGCCCCCTTGCCCACTCCTCCTTTGTCCCCTTGCCCACTCCTCCTTTGCCCACTCCTCCTTTGCCCCCTTGCCCACTCCTGGCTGCAGCGGGAGACAAATGCATCTTGATCACTGGAGAGAAGCATTAAGGGAATAATTAGTTTTGCTTTGGGTAAAATGGAGGGCTGCTGATTCCAAAATAATATTCCAGAGAACAGAACACTAATATATACCCCAGGCTCTTGAACCCCCGCCCTATGAAAAAAAAATAATGGAAATAGGGTGGTGATGATGAGTCAAGGTGAGGCGACATGTTCTTGCCCTTATGAGGTGAGGCTTGAAGTGAGACCTGTGGATAGGTCTATCCCTCTAGTTCCTAACCTCCCTCTCCGACCGGCCGCTTCAACACACCAGTCACACATCAGATAAATGTGTGTGTGTGTGTGTGTGTGTGTGTGTGTGTGTGTGTTGCAAGATGTAATAGGTCGCCCCATGAGTTGGTGTGAGGTGAAGATTAGATACATAATGCTGCATGAAGTTTCTCACTCAATACTTGGGTTGTTGCGGTCAAGGTGTGTCTGGGGGGCACCTGAAATATCACCTCACATAACAGAACCAGCCACGAGACCTAACTCACCCTCCCATCCCCTTCCATCCCATCCCATCCCAGTCCGTCCCGTGCTTGCTGTTTACCCGAGGCTGATTGATAGCTGGACATAAGAAAAAAACTGGGAAATCAAAATGCAAGTCAGACTCTGGCTCTGATCCATCAACGGGTGTTCGCTCGCCTGGCCAAGGAGACGAGAACGAATTTATGACTACTCCCTTCCACTCGTGAGATTAATCTAGATACATATGAAATAAATTGCATGTGAGCGCACCCCCGAGCGTCTTTATATCACTCGCAGTATTGTAATAAATTGTAAGCCACGAGATAAAATTAAATTACACCCGGCTCGCATCTGCTTTATGGTGCTTGCTCGCTAGCGGGGGGAAGGAAGGCTTGTTGGTATTGGTGTTCACTCGGAGACATTGTACAGTATGTATACTATTGTACGACATGTTTCTGACACTGTAGTCTGGGTATGTCTTTATATTACTTTTCTCTTTTCCTGTTGTCTGGGTATGTCTCTATTTTACTTTTTGTATTTTCCTGTTGTCTGGTTATGTCTCTCTGTTTCTAGTCTTTCTATTCTTGGTCTCTATTTTGGTGTCTGTGTATGTCTCTCTATTCCTGGTCTGTCTATTCCTGGTGTGTCTATTCTTGTTGTCTGGTATGTCTCTCTATTCCTTTTCTCTATTGTTGTTTTCTGGTTATGTCTCTCTCTTCCTGGTTGGTGGGTCGTTGGCTGTAGTGGATGAGTTAATATTGGACTGTGTTGTTCTGGATTCACGTGGCCTGTTGCATGGGCAATATTAGCCTTGTCTTCTATTTCAATGCCTCTCTAATTTTTATCTGAGTTTGTTGCACATGTGTTACAATCAGTAGCAATATATTACCATTAATTAGCAAGACCAAAGAAAGTATATCACATAGAGATTAATATCTTGCATTTTACCAAGTGAAATTATTTTCAATTCAGGGGTGGGTGATAATATTTCAATGCCTAAAACCTAAATGATAATATATTTTTCAATTACACAACTAAAACTATGCAATAAACCACCGCCAGGCAAGCCGTGCAAAAATTTCATTCCCCTCTGGGCTGGACAGACCGTATATGTGTGTCACACACCTACAACAATCCTGTATCCACATAAATGTTCCAATTTCCTCTAAAAGTCCTCTCTTCCACGTTTCTGTGCTCTATCAAACGACCACTCTTATCCCAACCAAGAATACTACCTGTTTAGCATTGAAGTTTCCATCTCCATTCATTGAAGTTCCGTTCAGACATAGGAAAATTGGGCATCTCTTTCCCCCACAATCTCACTCTCATCAAAGGACAAATTTTTTTCTGTATTTCCTCACTTCCCTAACCTCCTCTTTCCCTCAAATATCCATCTTTTCCACTTCTATGTGACCAGTCTAATCATCTCCACGAAATTTTCAAAATGATTACTTTCTATTGGACATTGAAATTCCCTCCATATTGAATTTTAAAAAACAAAACAAGTTTATGTCTTTGACCCCCCCCCCCCCACACCCTCCTTCTATTTCCTCACCCCCACCTATTCTGTCTCTCATAAATGCTACCTCTTTTAACTTCCTCTTGGAATTTTCATAAACAATTAGTTAAGCACATTAAGATGTAAGGTCTTAAGTTACCCGGAATGCATCTTTATCATTTTGATTAATGAGTATACAGATTATACATTTTTAACACATAAACAAGGAATTAGGCGAATAATTTAGTCATGCCCTTCACTTGGCAAAATTTAAGAGATGTCATGCAAAAATATACAAGCCATAAACATGTGAATGATGCAGTAGCGTGCAGGGCGCCAGACTGAACTGACCAACACATGGAGGTAATTGGTGTGTGTTTCCAAGCGAGGGGAGGTCCGCCCGCAGCTCTACTCCGGTGGCATTTGGTCCAAGTTTCTTACCGTGCAGGGACGATAGAGTTCCAGCAAAGGTTACAATAATTACAGGACCATCGGCTAGGAACGTTTATAATAAGTTAGATGATGGTGTTTTTTTAAAGCTGTGTTGCATCAGGTTAAAAAAAAATAATCGAAAATATCCTGGTCACAGAAAATGCCACAAGTTTTCCCATATTCCTAGAGACTTTGCAACAACAAACGCTTCTCAGTGAACAAGCAAGCACAGTAGCAGAAAGCCGTCTACCCACCACCCCGGGCACACTCACTGCCTTATACACACTCCACTTTATTGAGCTCCTTGCATGCCTAACGACCACAGAAACACCCGCAGTCTGATGTATACAGAAGCACTGGAATTATATACTCTCCTGGACAATGGGTGCTGGAGGAAGCGGGAGAAACATGAGAAGAAACAATTTCTTCTATACCTTGGCGTGTCGGGTTGTAAGGGACACCACCGTATGACACAAATTGAAGCAAATAATTAAAATCGAATCTTCTATTTATTTGTTCTGTAGAGAGGCTGAGACAGTGTTTCCCCGTCGTCTACTCGGAACTGTATACACCATGCATGTACACACACACACAAACACACACACACACACACACACACACACACACACACACACACACACACACACACACACACACACACACACACACACACGTTCACGTTCACAGCACATACTTACATACAAGCACCCAGCTTGCCTTCATCCGTATCATACATGAAGGTCGACGAAAAAATATATCAATCCAAATGCCAGCGGTGAATTCTTCAACACCCGAGGAAAATACAATTACAAGGGAACACGGAGAATGCTAATTATGTTCTAAAAACTAATATACGTCCATTAAAAATTTAGATCCATGAAATTAGAAAGTTATCTATACGTTTAGTACATTGTGTATATTGCTGTTTTCAATAATTGCAGAGAAATATTAATATATCATAAACCCTTATGGAATATCCCATTCACTACAGAGATGGAGATGACGAGGAGGAGGAATGGTTGCAAGTGAAGTGATGATGATGTGATGGGATAAGGAATGATACAGTAAAGTCCCTCCCAATAGTCCTACTGTATTATCACCATCGAATAATACGGCCTCTAAAAATTGTACAAAAGTATAACCCTTAGTCTCTATGATGTTGGTGTATAAGATTCAGTTTCATCAGAGCATATTTTCACCACACAGGTATGGTTATTTTGGAAGACAGTGAGGTATATAGTGTGGATAGGTATTTGAAGTTGATAGACCCACATTGAATTTGATAGAGCCACAACCCACACAGACCTCGCAGTTCAAACAAGTAGGTCTGGCTTGAACACTACTACGGGTAAATCACAACCGTAAATGGAGAATAAGGAAAGCAAAGATGATGGCTCTCTTGTTGATCTTTCAGTGATAAGAAGATTAGAAAGAAACTCCTGAGTACCCTTTGTTTTGTTATGCTCTTTCACCACCACTACTACAATATTCCTCACCGTCACCTTCCCGTCTACAGCCACTCACCTTGTTCACACACACACACACACACACACACACACACGTTTATTAAGCACTTCCTCCTCCTTGTTCTTACACCCACTACTATTACTACTACTACTACTACTACTACTACACTCCCTCTGGCCCTTCTTACCCCGCGGGCCTCTCCCAGCTTCCTCAAACAACACACACACACACACACACACACACACACACACACACACACACACACACACACACACACACACACACACACACACACACACACACACACACACACACAATCACACACACAATCCACACACACACACACACACACACACACATACACGTAATCACACACACACAAACCAAGCATTGCAGTCACTCACTCAAGACGTAATCACACAAGTACCCTTCACTCCAGGCACAGATTTCTCACTCCTTTTAATATGGTACTTTATAATGCGTTTCCCAGGAACTAAATGGAAAAGTGATGTTGCAGAGGCTCCCTTCCTTTATTTACCAAGCTGTTTCATACTTGTTCATTGTATTCCAGATTAAGGTGATTCTGATTTACCGTGTTTATTTATTTATTTATTATGCTATTATCTTTGTGCTTGTAAACCCCGGGGATGGATGACTTCTTGCAGCTTTCCACGTTCCACCCCCACGCCCGCCTCGAGCAGCTCCCTCCCTCCCGCATACGATCTTTAATCTCCCACGACCCTCCCTCCCTCCCACCCGCCTGACTACCTGATTCTTCTCTCCCTGGTTGCCACTACAAGAGTTTCTCCCTCACCCTTCCCACCACCTTCCTATCCTGTCCCTCCTTCCCTGCTTACTGCTTGGCTTTTTGCTTTGCCTCTACTTGTATAATCCTTCATTCATTCCTTTTATGTATTGGCACTATAAATTATATACTTTCTTTATCGACTGAGCATCAAAGTTCAGTTTTGATCCAAAGTTTTGCATACATCTCTCTCTCCCTCCCTCTCTCTCTCTCTCTCTCTCTCTCTCTCTCTCTCTCTCTCACGCTCTCCTTCTGGTCTTCTCCCTCTCTCTTTCACACACACACACCTGCAACCATCCCATCTCTTGTTGCCTGTGACCCACGTCCTGCTCACCACACCTCCCTGACCCTTCCTCTCACGCTTCCTGAATCAGATAGGAGTGACTGTTCCTCACGCTCATTCATCCTCACACTCACTCCTTCTTCCTAATCTCATGGACCGCTAATTTTCTCCCTCTCCTTCCTTTACTTTTATTATTTTTATTTTTGTTGCTATTATTGTTCTTGTTATTGCTACTACTTTGTTTTATTAATCACTTATTATTATTATTATTATTGTTACTAAAAATATTATTATTATTTTTTTTTTTCCTTTTCTCTCTTATTCATTGTTTATATTCTTTTTTGTCTTCTTACACGCCAGTTGTTTCGTGTCCTACTTCTTCATCTTTCTCTTTCCCAACTTCGTATGATTGTAATTTGTCCCTTTTATTTTTATCTCTCCTCCCGCTCTTTCTTGGGTATCCGACTAAAGCTTTCTCCTCTTCATTATCTTCCTTTCTCCTTTATTATTCTGACACTGAGATATTTTCCTTCTTATGTATCTCTCTTAAATAACTGCATATCCGTCGTTTAGTATTTACTTAGCCTGTTGGACTTTGTGTGTGTGTGTGTGTGCATTTATGTTTGATTGTGTGTGTGTGTGTGTGTGTGTGTGTGTGTTTAGGATTTAAGGTCGGGAAGTATAAGTGAATGAAAATGAGCCATTAGAGTGAATATTCTGAACCAATATCACAGAAAACACAAGTAACAGTTATAGTTAATTGTTCGTATCATTGTCCTAGATCTTTGACATATGGCGTGACTGTATATTTCGGGTCCACGTTTTGATAGGCTGTATAAAAGTGAAAAGTACGCTTCGTAATATCTCTCCGCGCTCCCCCTTCAAAAAAAAAAAAAAAAAAAAAAAAAATGAATAAATAAAAAGATAAATAAGTAAAAAAATAAAAAAATAAAAATTGATACTGCTCCCTTAAGAAATCCTTTGTATGTCGTCTATAAACAATGTAGGAGAACCCTCGGCAATTGATAGCATTATAATCCTTCAATTTATATACCAAGGACAATACGGTAATAAACTACATCTGGAACGATAAGGGTGGTTTATACGGGCATATAAATCCTCTCCTTCTCTATACCCACCGTCACTAGGGGATGCTCTCTCTATGATATATTGAAGGAGGGCTACTGATTACTCCAAACTAGGCTACACAACAGATCCCCTCCTCGTGTATAGAGGTGACCCGTTTTCTGACACAGTTTGGAGTAATTTGTTGCCTCTTTCGGTCGACCAACGAGAGATACTCCCCTCAATACTTTGCAATTTATATACCAGAGTAGCGGTGGGTCAGAGATACAAGCTGGCCAGCGCATCGATAAACATAAAGCATTCTGACATCATACTAAGACTTCTTTCCACGTGCTTTTAACAGTAGTCACGTAAAGGAGTAGTTGTCAGCAAAAAATGTTCTTCTATGGCGATTTATGTTTATTTTAGAGCAATAATGGTACATAAAATTTGAGTGATAGAATTATGTACTTCAACAACGTCAGTATAAAGTCCTATACTCCTTATTGATTCATAGAATAATTTTCCAAAGTCGACTGTAGAAAAGTCGATGCAATACCTTTTATGTGTACAGATTTTGATGACATTTTAATCGGTTCATTATATTTTCACAAACTTCATTTTAACAATTATATAATCAACCTTTCTGTATATTTGTCACAGGCTTCAAGATATTCCTTCAGTACGGACTGTGTGTGAAAACTTGACACTGTATTTATGAGTTTATTTACGAACGCGCTATGTATATATTAAGTAAGGCCTTGCAAATGTTATAAGACGTGGTCTTTTTTTTTTTCTTCTTCTTAACATGTATCATTATTAAGAAGTAAACAAAATATAAATGAAGCTCAAAATGAATATATGCTATTCTGTGAAAGGCAAGATATCGTTCATGTCATTTCTGTAGTGAGCACATGATAGGGGTCCAAGTGAACGCCTGGAGGGGGTACCTATCCTAATACCACCATTACCACGCTGCTGGGGGTGCCTTCGCTATTCGGGTCACGAGCCACACCACCAACAGAGACCCAAGACTTCCTCCGGAGCTGGTCTACAGAGGCCCATGAGAGCCCCTCGACCCTAAAGTAGAGTGTTCTGAGGCTTCCCTAAAAAGGCTCTGGGATCATTTAGTGAACAGCAGCATCTGAATGTGGTGAAGGGGAGACGTATGCCACATGTAAACCTGTGTTTAGCCTCATGAATAATCACCATCGAAAGCCTTGCATCAGGTGAATGAAAGTCAACCATTTGAATGACTTTATGAGGAAATATTATAGAGGCCTACAGACCAACATTTTTATTATCGAGTTCGTTTCATTAGAAGATATTGCAGGACAGCATAATATGAGCAATCGGACCTTATTCCCAAAGGCTTGCACAGACTTTTTCTCATCCTAATGTATGTTGAGTTGAACCGTGTCAGCCGGAAATGATAATGCTTTGTATAATGTTGCAAATTTAGACTCTCCTTTAACTAATCGACTGACATTAAGACCAGTGAGGACGTCGGGGACGAGAGCGAGTGAATGAATGATGTCACTAAATCACGTTTCCACACTCATTTCCAGTATGCTTGCTTCTGTACCTGTTTCTGTCGGCCTTTTTCTTCACTCGTTTTTTTTTCGTTATTTCTGGCATTTTCTCTCTCTATACTTCTGCACACATCATTCTTATCTTTCTATCTATCTATTTGCTTCTTTCTTTCTATCAGTCTTTTTGTCGGTTTATATCTGTCTATCAATCCATCTCCCATTCATTCTCTTATTACTCTCTCTATCTATCCCATTTTCTTCCATTATCTTTCACATAAGGGCATCCCTCTATTCCCTTACCTCACTATATATCTTCATAGTAATAATAATAATAATAATAATAATAATAATAATAATGGGGTAATATGTTGAGTGGTTAATTGGGCTGGGTTAATAGAGCAGATCAAGAGTCCTACATCCCTCGAAATTAAATGGCCCTCGTAATTCAAGTTAATGGTCCAAAAGGGTCGCATTATTTCGTAGGGGCCAGCCTGTGATTAGTCGGCAATTACGAAGTTACCGATTCCTCCAAACTACGCCGGGCAACGAAAGACCTCGGTTGTATATACAAAGGCAAACCGTTTGCTGCATGGTGAACTTTGGACAAATCAGTAGCCTCCAGTTTTCCGGCAGTATCCTCCTTGTTTCTTCGTGACTGAGAGATGACGACACCTTATTTATACAATCACTATCAGGAGAGGGCAGCTATATCGTCACTCACAGCATCTTGGAATATGGTCGAACATCTTCTATGTTATAAGTTGATGACGACGTAGGGGGTGTTTTCTTGACGTGTCGGCGTAACCAGGATACTTAACGAACAGCAGGAACCATCAGATCACCTCAGAAAAATTCCAGACGTTTTTGTGTGGACTCGAACCTGGGTCCATGACACTTGTAGTTAGTCACCGTATCTACTCTGCCACTGCCTCCCCCTTATATCCGTTTTGGCCAACAAAAACATTACTGCTTTCTCTGCATTATTATCATCCGTCCCAATCGGTCCATCAGTTTCTTCAGTGTAATTTCCTTCATTAAGTTTCTTATAGGTTACTAATGCCATACACGACAAGATAACACTTCCTGTTGGCCACTGCTTGGAATTCAGGGGTTTCTTCCGTTTTAATGTATAATGTATAATTCATTGACACGGGGCCGTGGTCAGGAGGTACACAGATGTGCTCTGGGCCACCAAGGGGACAGAGCGCTGCGGCCCTTCCCAGGACACCGCCAGCACATGAGGGGAATAATGATGGCCTTAGTCTCTGTCCTTGTAGTACGCTGGTCGACACTCGACCTTACGGCAGTCAGCGCCAGCGAATTGCCAAATTAACCGAGAAATTTGCTTGTATCAAGTTTCGGCCCTGATGACCTTGTTAGTGCCTCCCACGAGCAACAAGACCAGCAGCTGTTCTCTTCTGGGAGAAAATATCTATTAAATTACTCCAGATCCGTAATAAATCTACTTCAGGTTAAGTATAGAGCGTAAAATTTTATCTTGCTCCCCGATAATCGCCTTCCAGACGGATGAGGCCGAAAAAATATGAAATTGTTTTTGGAATGTCTGTCCTGACGTTGATTATTACTATTATGATAGATTACGGTGGTGAGAGTTGCCCAACGCTTTTCATCTCTAGTCTTGGTGCTCATCTTCTCCCGTGTAAATAGTTGGTGATGCTATAGTCTATATCGTGCAGATATGATACTGATACCTAGACACGAAAATATCTATACATTGTTTTTATACCAATAATGACATAGAAGACGAGAGTTAAGACTTTATGTAGGTAACTATTATATCAGCAAGGTATAAGAGGAGGTCACACAAAATAAACGAGTGATGTATAGTGAGTCTGACCACACAGGAATTAGTTTTTCCTTATCCCCTCCAGGTGATGTGTGTGTGTGTGTGTGTGTGTGTGTGTGTGTGTGTGTGTACTATTTGAGTGTACTATTTGAGTGTACTATCTGAGTGTACTATTGAACATTTACTGCAGAGACCAACAGCAATAGTTTCCCACAATTTTAGGGGGTGTTTCTATTCGATAGTGTAGCTGAAATATTGGGCGTGACTGTGTATGGGTATCGTCAACATTCGTGTGTAATATTGCCAACATTCGAAATACTTCATTGGACAGAGGGAAGGCATCAATGAATGTGTGCATATGATAATACTAAGAAATTACACGTGCCATTCCGATTTCCTCCTGCAGATAATATTAAACAGAGAACCTCCGGCAGTCCAGGGTGGAGTTAGCTGACAACAGGCCCCCTTGATGTCTGCACTTCTCCGGCCTCGTTAAGTTGATAGTAAGACCTCGGGGGTGTCGTCCCCAAATATAACCAGATATAAGCCTCTTGGTTTTCGAATACTGGAATACAGTTCATAATTAATTAGGAAAGAACAACTTCACTTAGAATATGATATATTAAATAGATCACTTTAGTTTGGCTAGGCTGCATGAATCGTATTTTACTCACATTAAGGAAAACTAGACGATGTAGAGAAAACTTATGTTAAGGTTCCCAGAGCGAGTACACTAGGGAGGATGTGCACCCCTGGGCTGTACCATGGGAGGGCTGCTGAGCATGGTGTTGTTTGGCCCCAGAAGGTTAATGCCGCAGCCTTGATTGCACACTGATATACACACCACCTGCCGGGCCCCCCTCGCTGCACTCCCTTGACCCCTATGACCTGGGATTTGGCAGCTGTCTTGTCCGCAGGCCCTACGACCCTCCCTTAATACCCAGTGCCTTACTTTGCTACTCATCACCTTACTTTAGTACTGAGGACCTTACTACTTTAATATTGATGATCTTACTTTGATACTGATCACCTTACGATAGTAATGATCACATTATTTTAATACTGAAGACCTTGCTTTAGTACTGATGACCTTACTTTAATACTGATGACCTTACTTTAATACTGATGACCTTACTTTAATACTGATGACCTTACTTTAATACTGATGACCTTACTTTAATACTGATGACCTTACTTTAATACTGATGACCTTACTTTAATACTGATGACCTTACTTTAATACTGATGACCTTACTTTAAATCTGATGACTTTACTTTAGTAGTGGTGACCATACTCAACATCACTTTAATTAATTGGAAAGACCTTATTCATATATACGTTTGCTATACTTTGAAAGATATCGAATATATGATATTTTAAACTAAGTACAGAAGAGCCTCTACTCTGACCCCTACTTATTACTTATTGCTACTTTAGATTTGCTTCAATTTTTTTTTATCTCACCAACCTTCTCTCAACATGTTATTAAAAAGTTTGCTTTGTGTCTAAATAACATGCAACTTTTATCCACTTAATATCAATTGGGTGCTACTTTGCCGAACCTGCTTTACTTTAACGCTTTGGTCAATATTATAAGAACGTTTACCTACTTTGCATAATTGATGGATAAATTCACATAATTAGCGAGGTTAATGTTCATAGTAAGGCTGCTGTCATGGTTGATAATTTATGGCTCATCCCCCTCCACTACCTCGGGTGATGATACAGAGGGCGCTTATTGCGGGAAGACATGCAAATTAAAACAGCACCAGGCAATCCTTCATCACCGCGTGGACAGGTTATTAGAATATATATACCTAATCCATCACTCTCTTACACCTCAGTACACTCTGGGAACTCGTCACGGGCACACTTTACACGTGTCCCCTTCTGCCTTCCTCATAGCTACCATGGATACACCGGTACTACTTACTCACTTACGGTACCAATATAAGAAGAATATGTATGTACACTCGCATCAGATATTATCGGTTCATACTCGTGTGAATAGGAGTTATTGATGACCCCTATATGGATGTGTCATCGCAGTAGGAGTATCATGCAATTACCATAAATTGAATAAATATACCTTTTGTTGACAACTGAATGAAATTTTCAACATTAACACGCTTTCCCACGGCTACTTCATTACACACACGCACACTTACTTTCGCTGCGACACGAGTGGGTTAACAGCGTGTACGATAGACGAGCATACATGTAACCCGAGGCTCATTACCTGACCATGACGGCACCAGCACCATGCCACAACTACAATATATATAGCGGGGTATAATTAAGGCGAGATTCTCTAGGTTGTCAGTGAATTGGAAGACGACTGATTCCTCCTAACTATACCAGTAAACAGACGCCCTCAACGGTGCTAATGGGAGATCTGTTTAGTTAAGGGTTAAAGATAAATAATGGAGAACCAGAAGTTAATGTATCGTTGTCATTTTAAAAGTTTTTTGGTTTTTTTCGTTGCTGAGAGTTAAGTGTGAGAAACATGTGAAGATAGAAACATTATTTTTTTTACGACTAACGTAATTGGCATCACTGCCACCACCACCACAAACAACCATTATCTCTCTCCACCGCTCTCACCACTACAAACATCCACCACCACTAAAAAAAATCCACCACCACTAAAAAAATCCACCACCACTAAAAAAATCCACCACCACTAAAAAAATCCACCACCACTACAAACACCTCCACCTCTACAAATATCCACCACCTCTACTATAAACACCAACCACCACTATAAACCCCAACCACCACTACAAACATTCACCACAACTACTACAAGCACCCACCACCACTACTACAAGCACCCACCACCACTACTACAAACATTCACCACAACCACTACAAGCACCCGTCACCACTACTACAAGCACCCACCACCACTACTACAAGCACCCGTCACCACTACTACAAGCACCAACCACCACTACTACAAGCACCCACCACCACTACTACAAGCACCCGTCACCACTACTACAAGCACCAACCACCACTACTACAAGCACCCACCACCACTACTACAAGCACCCGTCACCACTACTACAAGCACCCCCACCACCACCACTACTACAAACACCCACCACCACTACTACAAGCACCCACCACCACTACTACAAACACCCACCACTACTACTACAAACACCCACCACTACTACAAGCACCCATCATCACCACTACAAACTACAAACACAACCAATGTAACTTCTACCACCGCAACGACCTAAGATAATCATGATATTTATTTCAATCAGTCCCTGAAATAAACTATAATTTCAGTGATTTACAACCCCTTTACTTTCGCTGGGCCTCCTCAATCTCCCAAGGGATCACGCAACAATACCTTAAATCTTGCTTGAGTCTAGAATTTAATAGCAATTGTACAGGAAAGTTTGAAAATGAAAACAACAACAACATCGGAAGACTATTACATTATTGACTGTGCTTCATGTACGGTCATAGACTATCAAAAAGTCCTGCATCAGTTGTATAAAAGTGAGCCATTTGTGTGTATCGTATAAACCAATATATATTACAGAGATCTAAAGCTAGGTATATTTTCGTATCCTTTTGAATGAAGGAAGGTAGACTAACTTGACACTATCTCTTCCACCAGCCAATGTCTCCCCTCGGTTTTAATTATCAGTATCATCTGGCTACATAAATCCATACACTATTGAATATTCATTACCTAAATATTATACTACAAACAGTCTGCTATCACTAGTACATGTGTATTTATATATATGTATATACTTGCGTG
>JAWQEG010003774.1:0-59967 GCA_033782935.1 Petrolisthes cinctipes | reverse complement strand
CTATCACCCCCACCCCCACCCCATCCCACACCACACCACTACCCCCAGTCCTACCCCCTTAATTCGTCCCAGCCCTACCCCTTCCTTCGCCCCAGCCCTATCCCTTCCTTCGCCCCAGCCCTACCCCTTACTTCGTTCCAGCCCTATCCACTTCCTTCGTCCCAGCCCTACCCCCTTCCTTCGCCCCAGCCCTACCCCTTCCTTCGTCCCAGCCCTACCCCTTCCTTCGCCCCAGCCCTACCCCTTCCTTCGTCCCAGCCCTATCCACTTCTTCGTCCCAGTTCGAACCCTTCTATAACTCTCTATGTACACTTTATGAGGAAGGAGGGATGAGGGAGGGAGGGTTAAATCTTCCATATAGCTCTCCAAACGATACAAAGAAACACAGAACCCCTACTGTTATATTGAGGTGATCTCGTCCAGGAATCATTGCATGCATCACGTTCACGAGGGGAGGAACCAGTAGCTAGCTCTCTAATTCCACCAAACATAGCACACGTGAAGGTCGAAATTTCTTCTTCCCTCCTTTTCGGTACTTTTTTTTTTTTTGCTTTGTGGTGCAGTAGTTTTTTTTTTTTTTTTTTTTTTTTTTTGGCACATGTATAGGCTGGGGGAATCAGAAGCACTCCAAAATTCCCCAACCAAGTATAGCGTGTATGAAGATCGAAATTTCATCCTTCTTCATTACATATTTTTTGTGGTGTGATGAGTGTGTTGTGTTAGTCTGTGTGTGTGTTGTGTTAGTCTGTTTGGGCCAATGGCATAGGTAGAAGTCATCAGCAAAACTCTAATAATAATAATACAATCAAACCCACGTCATGTAATGGTCGCAAAATCTTCCCTCTTCTCCATTACATATTCTTCGTAGTGTGATATGTGTTGTGTGTCAGTCTGTTTGGTGGCATAGATTGAAGTCATCACCAAAACTCTAATAATAATAATAATAATAATACAATCAAATCCATGTCATGTAATGGTCGCAAAATCTTCCTTCTTCTCCATTTCATCTTCTTTGTTATGTAATGTGGGTGTTACGTTTCTCTGTCTGCCATATATAACTTTCCTCGTGCATTCAAATACCCATAAATCTGTTTTCATTATAACTCCACTTCATCTTATTTTTTCTTTGGTTATTTCTTAATGGAGAATGCATGGGGCTCGAGGATTTAAGGAGCCATTACTGACACGACTGACTCTGATGCACTCACTGTCTTCTGAAATTAGCCCAGGTTGGTGAAGTGTTTGCCTGCCGCCTCTCATACTCGTGTCACTCACATGTGCGTCAGGGTTTCTCTCTACACGGATAGTCCAAAAAGTTTCTCATGACTTAGGGCCGATTTCTACAGTGGCTTTGGTTTGTTATGATCCTCCCCAACCACACTTGAGAGTCTTATTTATATCCAACAAACTCAATATCCATATCTACAAAATCTGTAAGGTGGTTCCATTATTACGATAGTTTCATAGTGGTGTCATCAAATTTATCAAATAATTCACTTTATACAGTTCAGTTTCTTTCGTTATGGTGCTTGCAAACCAAAACAAACCACTGTGTAATCGGCACTTAAATATTACGTAACAAAATACTCATATTAAAATAAATATTTCTGATAAACTTTTGAATCGATTATAAAACGGCACACGACCGAACGTGAAACTTCGTAAAATCCAAAAATTGTCTTCGGCTTAACAGAATCTTTTTTCACTCATTTTTACCTCCATAATATTATATAATATTTTTCACTCCTGGCCTTGATTTTCGTCATGGATCCAGTAAGATTTAATCGGAACTAGATTACATAATCATCCGGTGAAATGTCATCGAAATCCGTGTATAAGGTATTGAGGTATCCATTTCATTAACCAATTAGCACTCAAACTAGAAAAGAACTCGACTGAAGTGTAAACCTTCGTCAAGGCTAAATAAATACTCTACGAACGTAACCAACCCATACTTAACCCAATTCTTACCAATAAAAATGTCAAAACGACAAACAATCATCAATTCCTGACCTTTATCTTTTACCGGGAATCACCAAAATGTAATCACTTCTGGGAATCATAATGACCAAATCATCCTGCAAAGATTGATTGAAATTAATCAGGTGTTTAAGATATCTGATTCCCTAACCAACAAACAACAAAACACAACCTTTCACAAACTCCGTTAGTGAAGTTATTATGGTATATCGACCCACGTACTATCTATCTGCCGAATACGAACGGTTAGCCTCGAGTGAATATGTTCGCTTACTAGATTAACGTCGCCTTGTAGTATTTCTCCCCAAACTAAATAATGCATCTCCAGTCAAGGAGAATAAATTCATCTATGACACTACAAATTCCCTCTGAAATGCGTCAACAGGCTTGAAAGAGTTAAAGACGACGACAAACCAAGGAAATATTCTGTTCTGTGTGTGTGTGTGTGTGTGTGTGTGTGTGTGTGTGTGTGTGTGTGTGTGTGTGTGTGTGTGTCAGGAGTACTGTATATGGCAGGTAGCTTGCGTGGTCTCACAAAATAATTTGTTTGAAATTTGGTAGGAAGAGTATAAGTTTGCTTGTCAGTCTGCTGCTTATCTATCTTTCCGCCATAATGCAAAAGAAACAAGAGTGTTCACAGACCGCAAACCTTCACAAAGGCTGATCATTTCCCCAGAGTGACATGAAATTATTCGGGCAGCCCTTCAATATTTCATCGTCATAAGTAAAACTGTGAAAATCTACGGACAACACCATCAACATTTCATTGTCATCCGAAACGCAGAAATATGGTACAATTTTCTCCATGAGTGATATGACTTTGCAGCATCTTCTAACATGGCGCCTGAAGTGAAATGTTAATTACCAGGAGAAATAATATCATGCTATAGCAGTTTTCATCCAAGCTTCTTGACTTTAGTCACCACTTTTCTCAATATAGAACAATCAACTGTTTCGTGACAGACAGACAGACAGACACACACAGTGGACACCCGTGGAAAACAAAACCAAAAACATAAAGCTTCAAATGATCTTAATCGAAGTATCCTAAAGAATAAATAATATTTTTTCATCTCTATATAAAACATAGGCAGAGAAAGATAATCCTCACAGTCCCTCAAGGAGAAACAGGGAAAGAGGAAGATGATACTCAAACGAAGAAGGACCTTGATAAGAAATGGAAAGAGTTCACGATGCCACCCACCCACCTTGGTGTTGACAAGTGTGACGTCACAAGTGTGGCCACGCCCCCCTCCCTCCACCACCATATATAAGGCCTCTCATCTGGCTCCAGGGTATCAGTGTCTGCAATACATACCAACATGAAGGTACTCACCACTTACATATATACATACACGTACATACATATGTACAGTACATAGTGAGCATTAAGAAAGCATTTATAAGATGACAACTTCACTGTACCAAAATACTTCAGTACAGAAAATTGCAAAGTTATTATTTTCATGACTTACACACAAAGCTAAACTAGTGTGTTATCGTATTCCAAATTTCTTAGTTTGTTAACTTTATATTCCCTCTGAGATTTCAAATACGCCTACTCTAAATAATGACCTCATATTAAAATGTTGAGATATTTAAAACAGAGAAGAGATAAATATGGTCTATGGTCTATAAACAGTAACTTCTTTCTATAGAAAGGGATTTTATCTTTCACATTTTAAGTTCACAGTTCAAGACTGTCGAGGAAGTAAATAATATTAATTTTGGGGAGGACCTGTACAAACAACCTAAAACATTACCAATATAAACAATGTCATGGTTGGTTGTCCTTACATATAGAACGTAACCCAACTCATATATGATTCCAACCTTTTCTTGTGTTACAGACATCAGCTCTGTTTGTGTGTGTGGTGGTGGGTGTAGCGGCGGCGGCTCCCCAAGACGGAGGCTACTCTTACCAGGCCCCATCAGCCCCCAGTAGTAGGCAGGGGGGTGGCCAGTTCTCGGGAGGCCCCAGTAGTGGGCAGGGGGGTGGGCAGTTCTCCGGTTTTCCCAGTAGTAGGCAGGGGGGTGGGCAGTACTCGGGAGGCCCCAGTACTGGACAGGGAGGTGGACAGTTCTCAGGTTTTCCCAGTAGTAGGCAAGGGGCTGGCCAGTACTCCGGTGGTCCCAGTAGTGGACAGGGGGGTGGCCAGTACTCCGGTGGTCCCAGTAGTAGACAGGGAGGTGGCCAATACTCCGGTGGTCCCAGTAGTCCTGCACAGTACAATTTTCAGTGGGACGTGAATGATGCTTCTTCAGGCAACTTCTATGGTCACCAGGAACAGCGAGATGGTGATAACACCCAGGGCAGGTCAGTGCTTCCAGTGTTGTGATTCTATACATTTTACATTCTGAAATAAATAATAAAACCTTCAAGATAGTCACTCAAGATTCTAATGCCTGGTGGTTGACTCTCACTGTTTTGAAATGACACAATACATTTACTGAGACATACTTTTTGAGTGTTATAATCTTGCTCCTGGAAACAGATGTATCTCTATAGAAGGTACAGTCACTAGGCAAAATATGATCAGCTGTGCTAATCTACACACTTTCATAAACCCTTTTCCCTATAAACCAAAAATGTTAAGGATATGATAAGATGTATCCTTTCACTGTGAATACTTGAAGGACACTGAGTGAATGGAACGTCCTGACAACCAGGCTTGGTAATATGCTGGAGGGACAACTAAAGGGGCTTAGGATTTATTGTTTCGTTTCAAATCATTTCAAGGGCCCTTACCCTCCCTTCTCTCCCTTTTATACTCATTCCTTTCTTTTGGTCCTAGCGGCCCCATTCCCAAACGTGTTTAAACTTTCCTCACGTGTGTTTCTACAGTTACTACGTGCAGCTGCCGGACAGTCGCCTCATGAGGGTGGAGTACTATGCAGACCAGACTGGTTACCACCCCACCGTCACCTTCGAGGGAGAGGCTCAGTACCCAACTGCCTCTGCCCCTGGCCGCTCTTATTCCCCTCCTGCCCCTGCCAGCTCTTATTCCCCGCCTTCATCTGCCCCTGCCCCTACTCCTTCCCGTTCTTACACTCCTCCTACCGCTGGTCCTAGAGCGGCCCCCTCCAACCTCTACTCTGCCCCAGGAAAGTAGAGGTTCCAGCATAACTCTACCCTGCTGCTGCTTCATGTCCTGCCCTGCCTTCCTTTCTATATGCTTGTTACTGCTGCCCAACACAACACCCAACTCACCCTTGTTCCTGTCCATTGGTTCATATCCAGCAACATCTACTCTGTACCAGCACACACAAGACTCAGCCTATTATTTATTATTCAGCTTCGTAAGTGCCATTCATCCACACTGCCTTAATCACCATTTCTACCCTTAATTAATATGTAACCTATAAATATTATAAAAACTGTTTCTCTGTTTATTATGTTCATACATTTACAGTAAAACTGATAATTTTTAAAGAAATTATTGTAACTACATTTTCTGAATTACTGAGAGATAAATCTTATGTTCCAGACTTTACTGATAGAAATAATGAGTGATAGAAGAGTTATTTTTATACATAATTGATTTATAATATGCATTTCAGACTGTCTTTTCATTGAGCTTAACAAAGATGCTATAGCTATGATTTCAGAAACTTACCTCCACATACAAATTATATTTTATCACACAGTACTATTATCTATATGCCTGTATTTGTGTTGCTTTTCTGTAAATAAACTTACGTGCCGAACAATCCTAGTATGAAATTATAGTCCAAAGTATTTATCTCACTTCTTTGATCGTAAAATAATTAACAGCAGTATTAAAATATTAAACCTAACCTGGCCTAACCTAACCATACTTAGCTTAACCTAATCAACCCAGTTAGTCCTTAATTAGGACTGGGGCACTTGTGCGACAAGGTTAGGTCAGGTTAAGGTAGCTTACGTTAGGTTAGGTTAGGCTAAGTATGGTTAGGTTGGGTCAGGTTAAAGGTTCTTTCTTTCCTTACAACAATTTTGTCCAAAATTAATAGAATACCCAAAAATATGCATGAAAAATTATATAAAGTTGGAAAAGTCCAGGTGGAACTGTTCTTTAGAAATACTTCAACTTATGTACTTGTATTTTCCACCATTAAGGCTTTCTATGTCAACATTCAGAAAGAACAAGAGTCACCATTAGTAGTAGATGTCATTGTCATGTAGGAAGAAGTCTGTATGGATGATGACATCATAGATTATATTACTACTATTCCACCCATCATCCACTATACAGTACTATTCCACCCATCATCCACTGTCCCCACCCACTATACAGTACTATTCCACCTATCATCCACTGTCCCCACCCACTATACAGTACTATTCCACCTACAACCACTGTACCCACCCACTATACAGTGGGGGGTGCTGATGGTGTAACGGGTAGCACACTCGCCCAGCACGCGAGAGATCCCGAGCTCAATACCTGGGTCAGTGGAATTGTTGGACAACTTTCCCAGCCCCCTATGTCCCTGCTCACCTAGCAGTATATAAGTACCCGACTGTAAGAGCAAGGATAGCAACCTTGTAGGCTGGGGGAAGATGTGTTGATTTTAACTACCCAGCACACTTCTCAACTACCTAGCAACACACTGGTGAGGGAAGATGTGTTGATGTAAGACACAGAGTCCACCTGGCCAAGTTGAGAAGCAGCCATCATCCGGCTCTTCTGACATATCAAAAGAAACTAGATGGAGCCATCACAGATACCTGCCCAGGATGCAACACAGCACCCCATTCTATTAAACACATTATGGAAGACTGCAACGCACACAACAAAAACCGCCAACAACACAAGACACACTCACTGAGGGCACTGTGAGAAACCCAGTTCAAGCCATAGCCTTCCTCGGGGCTGTTCGGCCAGACAGCTTGAGGAACTTCAACAACAACAACAACTACCTAGCAACACACTGATGAGGGCTGGTTCTATCCAGAAATGAGGAATCTGGCATCCTCTACCACACCCTGGCCTGTTCTGTCTGTCTCTTTTACTATTTCTCATTCCTTCTGGGTAGCCGACGAGATTGCCTGATTGGGTGACACAACAAGGAAGACTACAGACGGTGGGAATGTTGGCCCAGGGGTACATGCCTGTGAGCCAGCAGTCCCATTGTCTGTTACCTTCGAAGAAACAGATCTCACTATCAGCCTGACTCCCATTTGGGGGTCTGAGCATCTGCGCGGCTTCGGTCAACAGACTCGGGACTGCTCGGCCAGCCAGTCTGGGGAACTACAACAACAACAACAACAACAACAACAACTATAAAGTACTATTCCACCTACACTCACTATACCCACCCACTATAAAGTACTCTTCCACCTACAACCATTGTACCCACCCACTATACAGTACTATTCCACCTATCATCCACTGTACCCACCCACTATACAGTACTATTCCACCTACAACCACTGTACCCACCCACTATACAGTACTATTCCACCTACACTCACTATACCCACCCACTATACAGTACTATTCCACCTACAACCATTGTACCCACCCACTATACAGTACTATTCCACCTACACTCACTATACCCACCCACTATACAGTACTATTCCACCTACACCCACTGTACCCACCCACTATACAGTACTATTCCACCTATCATCCACTGTACCCACCACTATACAGTACTATTCCACCTACAACCACAGTACCCACCCACTATATAGTACTATACATTTTCAGACTGAAGGATTTACCAAAAGTTCATTATTATATTGTTAGCTCTTTGTATTCAATGCAGAGAGAAAATAAATTCATATTCTTTTGTACGAATAGGATTTCGTGGACTGACGAGATAATTGAATAGAGAACCATATAGTATTAACTTTCCAACCCTTCACCATTATTCCCATCCATTATAAAAGGCAGTATTAGGCTATTTCATTTATAACTGTTTACCAGGAATACAGTAAAATATATGTTTTTGTTTTTTTTATGTATGCAGTATTGTATGTACCATACCGTGCTGATTCAAAAAGTTTTAATAATTAATATAAAATTATTTTAATTTAGTACTTTAAACAAAATTATTTTCAAAGTGTCTTTACAATCAACAATTGAAATGTTGCTGGCACCCAAGAACCCTCCTGTGGCTGCTGTAGCTGCAGCTGGAAACAACAGTCACCTACAATACACCCCCTGTGTGCTGGCGGTCCACACAGCAGTGAAAAAAAAAATAAACTCCGGTTGCAGTACACCTCACGTGGATTTTTAATCCATGTGGGCAGATCTCGTCAAATCCACTAGAAAGTGACCAGATCCTACAACAATCTTTATTCTAGGATCTGGTCACTTTCTAGTGGATTTGACGAGATCTGCCCACATGGATTAAAAATCCACGTGAGGTGTACTGCAACCGGAGTTTTTTTTTTTTTTTCACTGCTGTGTGGACCGCCAGCACACAGGGGGTGCATTTCCCTTTGCATGCAGCAGTGTAAACTCCTTCCCCCTTATGGTCCCTTCAGGGCTGGTCTCATGGAAGGTGAGGGCCCCACTTGTAGCTCTTGTGGTAACGTGGACTTAGGCCCACAGCACTGGTTGTGGGATCAAAGCCTTCCCCCCAATCTCCCTGGCGGTCGGAGGCCCCCAGACTCCCTGGTCCAGTAAGCTCTGGTTCCATTTTCCTGGGATGTGCTTCGGTAGCCCAGGCATATAGGGCCAGCCCCTCCTTCATTTTAATTTGTTTTTTCACTGCGACCAGAGTGTACCAGGGGTCTGTGGGGCAGGAGGCCATTCTGTCCCGGGAGAACATCAACAACAACAACAAGTCATTGAATACTGAGTCTGACCCAGGGGAAACGACCACCAGCTACTTAACGGAGTTTCCAACTCGCTTGAACCACCAGGGTGCCCACCACACAACCTGATCCTGAAGGAACACACCCAAATCAATTTCCAATGCAACTTTGACCCTCCGAAGCTCTGCAATGGGACACGGTTGACGGTGAAGAACTATTATATACCTCATGTACTGACGACAACGGTTATGACGGGAAAAGTGAAGAGCCAAGGAGTATTTATCACAAGGATTCCACACATCCCCTCTGATATGCCCTTTGAGTTTAAGAGGTTACAGTTCCAGGTCAAGCTAAGCTACATAATGTCCATCAACAAGAGTCAGGGTCAGTCGCTGAAGGTTGTAAGACTCAACCTCACCACACCTGTATTCTCTACTTCGGTTGGACTCGAGTCAGTAATCCTCGCCGACTCTACATTCTCTACAAAGAAGAAAAACAAAATGGCAAGTGTTGTTTACCACGAGGCGCTGCAAGAGTAATAACAATGTATAAAACTGATATGATTTTAACAATAATAATTAAGCTGATATAATAATTACATTAATATCAAGTGAAAATTGATTTATTTTCTTCAATCTTTCTTTCAGCTAGTACTCGATAGATGAGTAATTTTCTCATCCGAATCCTTCACTAAGGCTGCAGAACATTTTACATGAAACTTTGGGAACCAGAAAATTTAATTACAACAATACATTACTTGAATTCTGTTTAGATTTCTGGTCCTATGTATACATTGACGCTTAACTCTTGTATACAACACTTAACTCCTATTTAAAATCTTATGTACTGTATATATTTACTTTTAATGCACCACCTGTCGACGACTCGAAGATGCGAGTCAAGTATATGGTACTAATAAAGTAAATTTATCTCAGGTTAACTCACCCCTACATTACATTGTCACCTGTTTAACCCCTACTAATGCTGTCATTGTCTATTTGTTTACAGGTTCACCCTCCATGTTACACTGCCACTCTTACAACACAACTTCACTGCAGAGCCAAATTATAACACAAGTGAGGACAGTCCAACAAAATACTGACGAGTTACAACAGGGGATGATCTATATACTGACTCTCTTACTTATTATCACTTTACCGTTCGTCCCAGACATGTTTGTTCTAATGGTGCAAAGTCTCGCTGCTCTTAGATGCTGTCGTTTTGATTCCATTAGTAAGTATTTAACCACAAGTATGTTCTTAGGGGAGTAATCTCTTGTGGGCGAAATAATGGAAGGCTATCGATTTCCGCAAACAATGCCAAGAAACAGACGACCTCAGAATATGAGTAAATAATCAGTTTTATTCAGCAGCGTTGAGGAATTAAAATCCCTTCAATTCATCCAGATCAGTTTACTATTTATCGTTGAGAAGGAGGGAGAAGGTAAGGTACACGTATTGAACTCAACTGTACACAACCTCACTACTACCCACCCACCAGCTCATATGTACATTGATGCTATTGTATGAGTAATCCGCTTGTAAAAATATTATATCCTAGACGTAAGCACTAAGATCATGAGGCAAGGAAACAATATTTACTAAACGTTAAATAATTATAAAATGTTCATAATGTTTTTTCATTATAACTCCACTTCATCTTATTCTTTGGTTATTTCTTAATGGAGAATGAACTCAAGGATTTAGGGAACCATTACCTACACGACTGACTCTGCTACACTGTCTTCTGAAATTAGTCCAGTGTTGTGAAGTGTTCGCCTCTCTGTTGTGCCACTCACATGTGCGTCAAGGTTTCCCTCTCGTAGCCTACACAGATAATATAGTTTCTCATTAGTTACACAATTGGTATGTAAACACACACCCATATTAATACCAATATTTGTGATAAACATTGAATCCATTAGGAAACTGTACACGACTGAGAGTGAACCTTCGTAAACTCCAAAGAAGTTATTGGCTTCACATAACAACATTTTACCTTCAACATCACCATAATGATAATGTAAATAATATTCATTCCTGGCTTTGGTAATTTATCTGAATCCAGATAAATTTAATTACACCTGGATATAAAAGATATCTGTCATCCTGTAAAATTTCATCAAAGTCCGTCTTTATGGTATTGAGGTATCCGGTTCCCTAACCAACCAACAAACAAACACACAAACACACAAACTAGAAAAACACTCAAACACTCTAACCAACCAACAAATAAACACACAAACACACAAACTAGAAAAACACTCAAACACTCTAACCAACCAACAAATAAACACACAAACTAGAAAAACACTCAAACACCCTAACCAACCAACAAATAAACAAACAAACACACAAACTAGAAACACAATCAAACAAAGTACAAACATTTACAGACGTCAAGTAAACACTGCAGATATAACCAACCCATATTTTGTACTAATTTTTACCATTAAAAGAACAAAAAATTAATAAAACATATCAATTCCTGACCTTTCTCTTTTACCTGGAACCACCAAAATTCAATCACTTTTAGGAATCATAATGGTCAATCATCCGGCAAAGATTGATTTATATCAGTTAAAAATATATTTAGATATCTGGCCTCTGTCCAACAAACAAACATGAGTGAAAACATAACCTTAAAAAAACTCCGTTAGTGAAGAACTAAAGTGTAATAGCAGTTGTAGTATAATAAGTGTCCAGATGTTCTCTTATCAGAATAATGTTGCCTTGCAGTAAAGAAATGTGGGTGTTCAAGAATCTCAAACCTCCACCAAGGATGAACCTCTTCCCCAAAATGTCGTGAAAATCTTCGGCCAGTCCATCCATTGTTCATACTTATCATTAATATTGTGAAAGTCTACGGACAACACCATCAACATTTCATTGTCATCCGAAACAAAGATATATGGTACTGTACAATTTTCTCCATGAGTGATATGACTTTACAGCATCTTCTAACATGGCGCCTGATGGTGAAATGTTAATCACCTGGAGAAATAATACAATGCTAGTAGTTTTCATCCAAGCTTATTGACTTTAGTCACCACCTTTCTCAATATAGAACAATCAACTGTTTCGTGACAGACAGACAGACACACACACACAGTGGACACCCGTGGAAAACAAAACCAAAAACATAATGCTTCAAATGATCTTGATCGAAGTAGCCTAAAGAATATATAATAATTTTTTCATCTCTATATAAAACATAGACAGAGAAAGATAATCCTCACAGTCCCTCAAGGAGAAACAGGGAAAGAGGAAGATGATACTCAAACGAAGAAGGACCTTGATAAGAAAAGGAAAGAGTTCACGATGCCACCCACCCACCTTGGTGTTGACAAGTGTGACGTCACAAGTGTGGCCACGCCCCCCTCCCTCCACCACCATATATAAGGCCTCTCATCTGGCTCCAGGGTATCAGTGCCTGCAATACATACCAACATGAAGGTACTCACCACTTACATATATACATACACTTACATACATATGTACAGTACATAGTGAGCATTAAGAAACCATTTATAAGATGACAACTTCAGTGTACCAAAATACTTCAGTACAGAAAGTTATTATTTTCATCACTAACACACAAAGCTAAACTAGTGTGTTATCGTATTCCAAATTGTTTGGTTTGTTAACTTTATATTCCCTCTGAGATTTCAAATACGCCTACTCTAAATAATGACCTCATATTAAAATGTTGGGATATTTAAAACAGATAAGAGATTAATATAAATATTCCCTCTATGGTCTATAAACAGTAACTTCTTTCTATAGGAAGGAATTTTATCTTTCACATTATAAGTTCATAGTTCAAGATTGTCGAGAAAGTAAATAATATTCATTTTGGGGAGGACCTGTACAAACAACAAAAAACATTACCAATATAAACAATGTCATGATTCCAACCTTTTCTTGTGTTACAGACATCAGCTCTGTTTGTGTGTGTGGTGGTGGGTGTAGCGGCGGCAGCTCCCCAAGACGGAGGCTACTCTTACCAGGCCCCATCAGCACCCAGTAGTAGGCAGGGGGGTGGGCAGTTCTCGGGAGGCCCCAGTAGTGGACAGGGGGGTGGCCAGTTCTCAGGTTTTCCCAGTAGTAGGCAGGGGGCTGGCCAGTACTCCGGTGGTCCCAGTAGTGGGCAGGGAGGAGGACAGTTCTCCGGTTTTCCCAGTAGTAGACAGGGGGCTGGCCAATACTCCGGTGGTCCCAGTAGCCCTGCACAGTACAATTTTCAGTGGGACGTGAATGATGCTTCTTCAGGCAACTTCTATGGTCACCAGGAACAGCGAGATGGTGACAACACCCAGGGCAGGTCAGTGCTTCCAGTGTAGTCATTCTATAAATTTTACATTCTGAAATAAATAATAAAACCTTCCAGATAGTCACTCAAGATTCTAATGCCTGGTGGTTGATTCCCACTGTTTTGAAACGATACAATAAAATACATTTACTGAGACATAGTTTTTGAGTGTTATAATCTTGCTCCTGGAAACAGATGTATCTCTAGAACAGGTACAGTCACTAGGCAAAATATGATCAGCTGTGCTAGTCTACACACTTTCATAAACCCTTTTTCGCTATAAACCACAAATGTTAAGGATATGATAAGATTTATCCTTTCACTGTGAATACTTGAAGGAAACTGAGTGAATGGAACGTCCTGACAACCAGGCTTGGTAATATGCTGGAGAGACAACTGTATGGGCTTAGGATTTATTGTTTCGTTTCAAATCATTTCAAGGGCCCTTATCCTCCCTTCGCTCCCTTGTATTCATTCCTTTCTTTTGGTCCTAGCGGCCTCATTTCCAAACGTGTTCAAACTTTCCTCACGTGTGTTTCTACAGTTACTACGTGCAGCTGCCGGACAGTCGCCTCATGAGGGTGGAGTACTATGCAGACCAGACTGGTTACCACCCCACCGTCACCTTCGAGGGAGAGGCTCAGTACCCAACTGCCTCTGCCCCTGGCCGCTCTTATTCCCCTCCTGCCCCTGCCAGCTCTTATTCTCCGCCTTCATCTGCCCCTGCCCCTACTCCTTCCCGTTCTTACACTCCTTCTGCCGCTGGTCCTAGAGCGGCCCCCTCCAACCTCTACTCTGCCCCAGGAAAGTAGAGGTTCCTGCATAACTCTACCTTGCTGCTGCTTCATGACCTGCCCTGCCCTCCTTTCTATATGCTTGTTACTGCTGCCCAACACAACACCCAACTGACACTTGTTCCTGTCCATTGGTTCATATCCAGCAACATCTACTCTGTACCAGCACACACAAGACTCAGCCTATTATTTATTATTCAGCTTCGTAAGTGCCATTCATCCACACTGCCTTAATCACTATTTCTACCCTTAATTAATATGTAACCTATAAATATTATAAAAACTGTTTCTCTGTTTATTATGTTCATACATTTAAATGTAAATTTACAGTAAAACTGTCAATTTATAAAGAAATTATTGTAACTACAGTTTCTGAATTACTGAGAGAGATAAATATTATGTTCCAGACTTCACTGATAGAAATAATGAGTGATAGAAGAGTTATTTTTATACATAATTGATTTATAATATGCATTTCAGACTGTCTTTTCATAGAGCTTAACAAAGATGTTATAGCTATGATTTCAGAAACTTACCTCCACATACAAATTATATTTTATCACACAATACTATTATCTATATGCCTGTATTTGTGTTGCTTTTCTGTAAATAAACTTACGTGCCGAACAACCCTAGTATGAAATTATAATCCAAAGTATTTATCTCACTTCTTTCATCGTAATATAATTAACAGCAGTATTTAAAATATTAAACCTAACCTGGCCTAACCTAACCATACTTGGCTTAACCTAATCACCCCAGTTAGTCCTTAATTAGGACTGGGGCACTTGTGCGACAAGGTTAGGTCAGGTTAAGGTAGCTTACGTTAAGTTAGGTTAGGCTAAGTATGGTTAGGTTGGGTCAGGTTAAAGGTTCTGTCTTTCCTTACAATATTTTTGTCCAAAATTAATAGAATACCCAAAAATATACATGAAAAACTATATAAAGTTGGAAAAGTCCAGGTGGAACTGTTCTTCAGAAATACCTCAACTTATGTACTTGTATTTTCCACCATTAAGGCTTTCTATGTCAACATTCAGAAAGAGCAAGAGTCACCATTAGTAGTAGATGTCATTGTCATGTAGGAAGAAGTCTGTATGGATGTTGACATCATAGATTATATTACTACTATTCCACCCATCATCCACTATACAGTACTATTCCACCCATCATCCACTGTACCCACCCACTATACAGTACTATTCCACCCATCATCCACTGTACCCACCCACTATACAGTACTATTCCACCTACAACCACTGTACCCACCCACTATACAGTACTATTCCACCTATCATCCACTGTACCCACCCACTATACAGTACTATTCCACCTATCATCCACTGTACCCACCCACTATACAGTACTATTCCACCCATCATCCACTGTACCCACCCACTATACAGTACTATTCCACCTACAACCACTGTACCCACCCACTATACAGTACTATTCCACCTATCATCCACTGTACCCACCCACTATACAGTACTATTCCACCTATCATCCACTATACCCACCCACTATACAGTACTATTCCACCTATCATCCACTGTACCCACCCACTATATAGTACTATACATTCTCAGACTGAAGGATTTACCAAAAGTTCATTATTTTATTGTTAGCTCTTTGTATTCAATGCAGAGAGAAAATAAATTCATATTCTTTTGTACGAATAGGATTTCGTGGACTGACGAGATAATTGAATAGAGAACCATAGAGTACTAACTTTCCAACCCTTCACCATTATTCTCATCCATTATAAAAGGCAGTATTAGGCTATTTCATTTTTAACTGTTTACAAGGAATACAGGAATTTTTTTTTTTTTTTTTTTTTATACAGTACTGTATGTACAGTCGGCAGCATAAGTTCGCTTCATTTGCAAAAGCGTAAGTATGAGCGTAGTGATGTTGTAGCACTATTGAAATGCAGAGATGACAGACATACTTCTCATATGGTAAATTTTTTATGATATTAGAATATAAACTGGTTCAAAATGTAACCTTATCTGGTCATATTAACATTATTTAGTATGTGGACTGGACGCGAATATATGCTGCCGACTGTACTATACCGTGCTGATTCAAAAAGTTTTAATAATTAATAGAAAATTATTTTCAAAGTCACTTTACAATCAACAATTGAAATGTTGTTGGTACCGAAGAACCCTCCTGAGGCTGCTGTAGCTGCAAGTCATTGAATACTGAGTCTGACCCAGGGGAGACGACCACCAGTTACTTAACGGAGTTTCCCAACTCGCCTAAACCACCAGGGTGTCCACCACACAACCTGATCCTGAAGGAACACGCACCAATCAATTTCAATGCAACTTTGACCCTCCAAAGCTCTGCAATGGGACACGGTTGACATTGAAGAACTATTATATATTCTCATATACTGACGACAACGGTTATGACGGGAAAAGTGAAGAGCTAGGGAGTGTTTATCACAAGGATTCCACACATCCCCTCTGATATGCCCTTTGAGTTTAAGAGGTTACAGTTCCAGGTCAAGCTAAGCTACACAATGTCCATCAACAAGAGTCAGGGACAGTCGCTGAAGGTTGTAAGACTCAACCTCACCACACCTGTATTCTCTACTTCGGTTGGACTCGAGTCAGTAATTCTCGCCGACTCTACATTCTCGACAAAGAAGAAAAACAAAATGGCAAGTGTGGTTTAAGACGAGGCGCTGCAAGAGTAATAACAATGTATAAAACTGATATGATTTTAACAATAATAATTAAGCTGGTACAATAATTACATTAATATGAAGTGAAAATTGATTTCTTGTCTTCAATCTTTCTTTCCCTGGGCAACGCTGGGTAACTCAGCTAGAACTCTATAGATGAGTAATTTTCTCATCCGAATCTTTCCCTAAAGCTGCAGAACATTTTACATGAAACTTTGGGAACCAGAAAATTTAATAACAACAATACATTACTTTAATTCTGTTTAGATTTCTGGCCCTATGTACACATTGACGTTTAACTCTTGTATACAACACTTAACTCCTATATAAAATCTTATGTACAGTATATATCTACTTTTAACGCACCAACTGTCGACGACTCGAAGATGCGAGGCAAGTATTTGGCACTAATAAAGTAAATTTATCACAGGTTAACTCACCCCTACATTACATTGTCACTGTCCATTTGTTACATGTTTTACCCCAACTAATGCTGTCATTCTCTATTTGTTTACAGGTTCACCCTCCATGTTACAATGCCACTCATACAGCACAACTTCACTGCAGAGCCAAATTATAACACAAGCGAGGACAGTCGAACAAAATACTGACGAGTTACAACAGGGGATGATCTATATACTGACTCTCTTACTCATTATCACTTTACCGTTCGTCCCAGACATGTTTGTTCTAATGGTGCAAAGTTTCGCTGCTCTTAGATGCTGTCATTTTGATTCCATTAGTAAGTATATAACCAAGGGTATGTTTTTAGGGAAGTAATCTCTTGTGGGCGAAATAATGGAAGGCTACCGATTTCCGCAAACAATGCCAAGAAAGTATATCCTAGACCTAAGCACTAAGATCATGAGGCAAGGAAACAATATTTACTAAACGTTGAATAATTATAAAATGTCCATAATTTTTTTTTTCCATTATAACTCCACTTCAAAGTTATTCTTTGGTTATTTCTTAATGGAGAATGGACTCAAGGATTTAGGAAGCCATTACCTACACGAAATTAGTCCAGTGTTGTGAAGTGTTCGCCTCTCTGTCGTGCCACTCACATGTGCGTCAAGGTTTCCCTCTCGTAGCCTACACAGATAATACAGTTTATCATTAGTTACACAATTGGTATGTAAACACACACCCATATTAATACCAATATTTGAGATAAACTTTGAATCCATTATGAAACTGTACACGACAGAGAGTGAACCTTCGTAAACTCCAAAGAAGTTATTGGCTTCACATAACAACATTTTACCTTCAACATCACCATCATGATAATGTAAATAATATTCATTCCTGGCTTTGGTAATTTATCTGAATCCAGGTAAATTTAATTACACCTGGATATAAAAGTTATCTGTCATCCTGTAAAATTTCATCAAAATCCGTCTTTATGGTATTGAGGTATCCGGTTCCCTAACCAACCAACAAATAAACAAACAAACACACAAACTAGAAAAACACTCAAACACCCTAACCAACCAACAAATAAACAAACAAACACACAATCTAGAAAAACACTCAAACAAAGTACAAACATTCACAGATGCCAAGTAAACAATGCAGATATAACCAACCCATATTTTGTACTAATTTTACAATTAAAAGAACAAAAAATTAATAAAACATATCAATTCCTGACCTTTCTCTTGTATCTGGAACCAACAAAATTCAATAAGTTTTAGGAATCATAATGACCAATCATCCTGCAAAGATTGATTTATATCAGTTAAAAATATATTTAGATATCTGGCCTCTGTC
Source organism: Petrolisthes cinctipes (assembly GCA_033782935.1). Lineage (NCBI taxonomy): Eukaryota > Metazoa > Arthropoda > Malacostraca > Decapoda > Porcellanidae > Petrolisthes > Petrolisthes cinctipes. The sequence goes on along the minus strand of JAWQEG010003774.1, from coordinate 41,663 downwards.
CAACAAACAAACATGAGTGAAACCATAACCTTTATAAAACTTAATAAAAATTTAATAAAGAATTAAAGTGTAACAGCACGTGTAGTATAATAAGTGTAACAGCACGTGTAGTATAATAAGTGTAACAGCACGTGTAATATAATAAGTGTAACAGCACGTGTAGTATAATAAGTGTAACAGCACGTGTAATATAATAAGTGTAACAACACGTGTAGTATAATAAGTGTAACAGCACGTGTAGTATAATAAGTGTAACAGCAAGTGTAGTATAATAAGTGGAGTGAATGAGAACGGTTAGCTTCGTGTCCAGATGTTCTCTTATCAGAATAATGTTGCCTTGCAGTAAAGAAATGTGAGTGATAAAAAATCTCAAACCTCCACCAAGGATGAACATCTTCCCCAAAGTGTCGTGAAAATCTTCGGCCAGTCCATCCATTGTTCATCATCATCATTAATATTGTGAAAGTCTACGGACAACACCATCAACATTTCATTTTCCTAAGAAACACAGAAATATAATACAATTTTCTCCACGAGTGATATGACTTTACAGCATCGTCTAATATGGCGCCTGATGGTGAAATGTTAATCACCTGGAGAAATTATATAATGCTAGTAGTTTTTATCCAAGCTTCTTGACTTTAGTCACCACTTTTCTCAATATAGAACAATCAACTGTTGTGTGACAGACAGACAGACATACAGACAGACAGTGGACACCCGTGGAAAACAAATCATAAAAACATAATGCTTCAAATGATCTTGATCGAAGTAGCCTAAAGAATAAATAATAATGTTTTCATCTCTATATAAAACATAGACAGAGAAAAGTAATCCTCACAGTCCCTCAAGGAGAAACAGGGAAAGAGGAAGATGATACTCAAACGAAGAAGGACCTTGATAAGAAAAGGAAAGAGTTCACGATGCCACCCACCCACCTTGGTGTTGACAAGTGTGACGTCACAAGTGTGGCCACGCCCCCCTCCCTCCACCACCATATATAAGGCCTCTCATCTGGCTCCAGGGTATCAGTGTCTGCAATACATACCAACATGAAGGTACTCACCACTTACATATATACATATATATATACATACATACATACATACATACATATATATGTACAGTACATAGTGACCATTAAGAAAGCATTTACAAGATGGCAACTTCACTGTACCAAAATACTTCAGTACAGAAAATTGCAAAGTTATTATTTTCATGACTTACACACAAAGCTAAACTAGTGTGTTATCGTATTCCAAATTTCTTAGTTTGTTAACTTTATATTCCCTCTGAGATTTCAAATACGCCTACTCTAAATAATGACCTCATATTAAAATGTTGGGATATTTAAAACAGAGAAGAGATAAATATAAATATTCCCTCTATGGTCTATAAACAGTAACTTCTTTCTACAGAAAGGGATTTTATCTTTCACATTTTAAGTTCAAGACTGTCGTGAAAATTATTAATATTCATTTTGGGGAGGACCTGTACAAACAACCTAAAACATTACCAATATAAACAATGTCATAGTTGGTTGTCTTTACATATAGAACGTAACCCAACTCATATATGTTTCCAACCTTTTCTTGTGTTACAGACATCAGCTCTGTTTGTGTGTGTGGTGGTGGGTGTAGCGGCGGCGGCTCCCCAAGACGGAGGCTACTCTTACCAGGCCCCATCAGTACCCAGTAGTAGGCAGGGGGGTGGCCAGTTCTCGGGAGGCCCCAGTAGTGGGCAGGGGGGTGGGCAGTTCTCCGGTTTTCCCAGTAGTAGGCAGGGGGGTGGGCAGTACTCGGGAGGCCCCAGTACTGGACAGGGAGGTGGACAGTTCTCAGGTTTTCCCAGTAGTAGGCAGGGGGATGGCCAGTACTCAGGTGGTCCCAGTAGTGGGCAGGGAGGAGGACAGTTCTCCGGTTTTCCCAGTAGTAGACAGGGGGATGGCCAATACTCAGGTGGTCCCAGTAGCCCTGCACAGTACAATTTTCAGTGGGACGTGAATGATGCTTCTTCAGGCAACTTCTATGGTCACCAGGAACAGCGAGATGGTGACAACACCCAGGGCAGGTCAGTGCTTCCAGTGTAGTCATTCTATAAATTTTACATTCTGAAATAAATAATAAAACCTTCCAGATAGCCACTCAAGATTCTAATGCCTGGTGGTTGACTCCCACTGTTTTGAAATGACACAATACATTACTGAGACATAGTTTTTGAGTGTTATAATCTTGCTCCTGGAAACAGATGTATCTCTATAGAAGGTACAGTCACTAGGCAAAATATGATCAGCTGTGCTAATCTACACACTTTCATAAACCCTTTTCTCTATAAACCAAAAATGTTAAGGATATGATAAGATGTATCCTTTCACTGTGAATACTTGAAGGACACTGAGTGAATGGAACGTCCTGACAACCAGGCTTGGTAATATGCTGGAGGGACAACTGTAGGGGCTTAGGATTTATTGTTTCGTTTCAAATCATTTCAAGGGCCCTTACCCTCCTTTCGCTCCCTTTTATACTCATTCCTTTCTTTTGGTCCTAGCGGCCCCATTCCCAAACGTGTTTAAACTTTCCTCACGTGTGTTTCTACAGTTACTACGTGCAGCTGCCGGACAGTCGCCTCATGAGGGTGGAGTACTATGCAGACCAGACTGGCTACCACCCCACCGTCACCTTCGAGGGAGAGGCTCAGTACCCAACTGCCTCTGCCCCTGGCCGCTCTTATTCCCCTCCTGCCCCTGCCAGCTCTTATTCTCCGCCTTCATCTGCCCCTGCCCCTACTCCTTCCCGTTCTTACACTTCTCCTGCCGCTGGTCCTAGAGCGGCCCCCTCCAACCTCTACTCTGCCCCAGGAAATTGAGGTTCCTGCATAACTCTACCCTGCTGCTGCTGCTTCATGTCCTGCCCTGCCCTCCTTTCTATATGCTTGTTACTGCTGCCCAACACAACACCCAACTCACCCTTGTTCCTGTCCATTGGTTCATATCCAGCAACATCTACTCTGTACCAGCACACTCAAGACTCAGCCTATTATTTATTATTCAGCTTCGTAAGTGCCATTCATCCACACTGCCTTAATCACTATTTCTACCCTTAATTAATATGTAACCTATAAATATTATAGAAACTGTTTCTCTGTTTATTATGTTCATACATTTACATGTAAATGGTATTGCATTTACAGTAGAACTGTCAATTTATAAAGAAATTATTGTAACTACAGTTTCTGAATTACTGAGAGAGATAAATCTTATGTTACAGACTTCACTGATAGAAATAATGAGTGATAGAAGAGTTATTTTTATACATAATTGATTTATAATATGCATTTCAGACTGTCTTTTCATAGAGCTTAACAAAGATGTTATAGCTATGATTTCAGAAACTTACCTCCACATACAAATTATATTTTATCACACAATACTATTATCTATATGCCTGTATTTGTGTTGCTTTTCTGTAAATAAACTTACGTGCCGAACAATCCTAGTATGAAATTATAGTCCAAAGCATTTATCTCACTTCTTTGATCGTAATATAATTAACAGCAGTATTAAAATATTAAACCTAACCTGGCCTAACCTAACCATACTTGGCTCAACTTAATCACCCCAGTTAGTCCTTAATTAGGACTGGGGCACTTGTGCGACAAGGTTAGGTCAGGTTAAGGTAGCTTACGTTAGGTTAGGTTAGGCTAAGTATGGTTAGGTTGGGTCAGGTTAAAGGTTCTTTCTTTCCTTACAACAATTTTGTCCAAAATTAATAGAATACCCAAAAATATACATGAAAAACTATCTAAAGTTGGAAAAGTCCAGGTGGAACTGTTCTTCAGAAATACCCCAACTTATGTACTTGTATTTTCTACCATTAAGGCTTTCTATGTCAACATTCAGAAAGAACAAGAGTCACCATTAGTAGTAGATGTCATTGTCATGTAGGAAGAAGTCTGTATGGATGATGACATCATAGATTATATTACTACTATTCCACCCATCATCCACTATACAGTACTATTCCACCCATCATCCACTGTACCCACTCACTATACAGTACTATTCCACCTATCATCCACTGTACCCACCCACTATACAGTACTATTCCACCTAGAACCACTGTACCCACCCACTATACAGTACTATTCCACCTATCATCCACTGTACCCACCCACTATACAGTACTATTCCACCTACAACCACAGTACCCACCCACTATATAGTACTATACATTCTCAGACTGAGTGATTTACCAAAAGTTCATTATTATATTGTTAGCTCTTTGTATTCAATGCAGAGAGAAAATAAATTCATATTCTTTTGTACGAATAGGATTTCGTGGACTGACACAAGAAGGCGCGAGTTCCTGGGAACGGCTTCGGTCACCCGGGCAATTACCACTGAATAGAGTACCATAGAGTACTAACTTTCCACCCTTCACCATTATTCTCATCCATTATAAAAGGCAGTATTAGGCTATTTCATTTTTAACTGTTGACAAGGAATACAGGAAAACATGTTTTTTTTCTTTTTATACAATATTGTATGTACCATACCGTGCTGATTCAAAAAGTTTTAATAATTAATAGAAAATTATTTTAATTTAGTACTTTAAACAAAATTATATTCAAAGTGACTTTACAATCAACAATTGAAATGTTGTTGGTACCCAAGAACCCTCCTGATGCTAGTGTAGCTGCAGCTGGAAACAACAGTCACCTACAAGACATTGAATACTGAGTCTGACCCAGGGGAAACGACCACCAGTTACTTAATGGAGTTTCCCAACTCGCCTGAACCACCGGGGTGCCCACCACACAACCTGATCCTGAAGGAACACGCACCAATCAATTTCCAATGCAACTTTGACCCTCCGAAGCTCTGCAATGGGACACGGTTGACGGTGAAGAACTATTATATACCTCATGTACTGACGACAACGGTTATGACGGGAAAAGTGAAGAGCTAGGGAGTGTTTATCACAAGGATTCCACACATCCCCTCTGATATGCCCTTTGAGTTTAAGAGGTTACAGTTCCAGGTCAAGCTAAGCTACACAATGTCCATCAACAAGAGTCAGGGACAGTCGCTGAAGGTTGTAAGACTCAACCTCACCACACCTGTATTCTCTACTTCGGTTGGACTCGAGTCAGTAATTCTCGCCGACTCTACATTCTCGACAAAGAAGAAAAACAAAATGGCAAGTGTGGTTTAAGACGAGGCGCTGCAAGAGTAATAACAATGTATAAAACTGATATGATTTTAACAATAATAATTAAGCTGGTACAATAATTACATTAATATGAAGTGAAAATTGATTTCTTGTCTTCAATCTTTCTTTCCCTGGGCAACGCTGGGTACCTCAGCTAGTACTCGATAGATGAGTCATTTTCTCATCCGAATCCTTCACTAAAGCTGTAGAACATTTTACATGAAACTTTGGGAACCAGAAAATTTAATAACAACAATACATTACTTGAATTCTGTTTAGATTTTTGGTCCTATGTACACATTGACGTTTAACTCTTGTATACAACACTTAACTCCTATTTAAAATCTTATGTATAGTATATATTTACTTTTAATGCACCACCTGTCGACGACTCGAAGATGCGAGGCAAGTATTTGGTACTAATAAAGTCAATTTATCTCAGGTTAACTCACCTCTACATTACATTGTCACTATCCATTTGTCACCTGTTTTACCCCAACTTATGCTATCACTGTATATTTGTTTACAGGTTCACCCTCCATGTTACATTGCCACTCTTACAACACAACTTCACTGCAGAGCCAAATTATAACACAAGTGAGGACAGTCCAACAAAATACTGACGAGTTACAACAGGGGATGATCTATATACTGACTCTCTTACTTATTATCACTTTACCGTTCGTCCCAGACATGTTTGTTCTAATGGTGCAAAGTCTCGCTGCTCTTAGATGTTGTCGTTTTGATTCCATTAGTAAGTATATAACCAAGGGTATGTTTTTAGGGGAGTAAACTCTTGTGGGCGAAATAATGGAAGGCTATCGATTTCCGCAAACAATGCCAAGAAACTGACGACCTCAGAATATGAGTAAATAATCAGTTTTATTCAGCAGCGTTGAGGAATCACAAGCCCTTCAATTCATCCAGATCAGTTTACTATTTATTGTTGAGAAGGAGGGAGAAGGTAAGGTACACGTATTGAACTCAACTGTACACAACCTCACTACTACCCACCCACCAGCTCATATGTACACTGAATGGTATTAATACCAATATTTGTGATAAACTTTGAATCCATTAGGAAACGGTACACGACAGAGAGTGAACCTTCGTAAACTCCAAAGAAGTTATTGGCTTCACATAACAACATTTTACCTTCAACATCACCATCATGATAATGTAAATAATATTCATTCCTGGCTTTGGTAATTTATCTGAATCCAGATAAATTTAATTACACCTGGATATAAAAGTCGTCTGTCATCCTGTAAAATTTCATCAAAATCCGTCTTTATGGTATTGAGGTATCCGGTTCCCTAACCAACCAACAAATAAACAAACAAACACACAAACTAGAAAAACACTCAAACAAAGTACAAACATTCACAGACGCCAAGTAAACACTGCAGATATAACCAACCCATATTTTGTACTAATTTTTACCATCAAAAGAACAAAAAATTAATAAAAACATATCAATTCCTGACCTTTCTCTTCTACCTGGAACCAACAAATTTCATTTACTTTTAGGAATCATAATGACCAATCATCCTGCAAAGATTGATTTATATCAGTAAAAAATATATTTAGATATCTGGCCTCTGTCCAACAAACAAACATGAGTGAAAACATAACCTTAATAAAACTTAATAAAAATTTAATAAAGAAATAAAAGTGTAACAGCACGTGTAGTATAATAAGTGTAACAACACGTGTAGTATAATAAGTGTAACAGCACGTGTAATATAATAAGTGTAACAGCACGTGTAGTATAATAAGTGTAACAACACGTGTAGTATAATAAGTGTAACAACACGTGTAATATAATAAGTGTAACAGCACGTGTAGTATAATAAGTGTAACAGCAAGTGTAGTATAATAAGTGGGGCGAATGAGAACGGTTAGCTTCGTGTCCAGATGTTTTCTTATCAGAATAATGTTGCCTTGCAGTAAAGAAATGTGGGTGCTAAAAAATCTCAAACCTCCACCACCAAGGATGAACATTTTCCCCAAAATGTCGTGAAAATCTTCGGCCAGTCCATCCATTGTTCATCATCATTAATATTGTGAAAGTCTACGGACAACACAATCAACATTTCATTATCATCCGAAACAGAGAAATATGGTACTGTACAATTTTCTCCATGAGTTATATGACTTTACAGCATCTTCTAACATGGCGCCTGATGGTGAAATGTTAATCACCAGGAGAAATAATACAATGCTAGCAGTTTTCATCCAAGCTTCTTGACTTTAGTCACCACCTTTCTCAATATAAAACAATCAACTGTTACGTGACAGACAGACAGACAGACTGACAGACAGACAGACAGTGGACACTCTTGGAAAAAACAAAACAAAACATAACGCTTCAAATGATCTTGAACGAAGTAGCCTAAGGAATAAATAATAATGTTTTCATCTCTATATAAAACATAGACAGAGAAAGATAATCCTCACAGTTCCTCAAGGAGAAACAGGGAAAGAGGAAGATGATACTCAAACGAAGAAGGACCTTGATAAGAAAAGGAAAGAGTTCACGATGCCACCCACCCACCTTGGTGTTGACAAGTGTGACGTCACAAGTGTGGCCACGCCCCCCTCCCTCCACCACCATATATAAGGCCTCTCATCTGGCACCAGGGTATCAGTGTCTGCAATACATACCAACATGAAGGTACTCACCACTTACATATATACATACATATATACATACATACATACATATGTACAGTACATAGTGAGCATTAAGAAAGCATTTATAAGATGACAACTTCAGTGTACCAAAATACTTCAGTACAGAAAATTGCAAAGATAATATTGTCATCACTTACACACAAAGCTAAACTAGTGTGTTATCGTATTCCAAGTTGTTTAGTCTGTTAACACTATATTCCCTCTGATATTTATAAGAGTTAAATATAAATATTCCCTCTATGGTCAATAAACAGTAACTCCTTTCTATAGAAAGGGACTTTATCTTTCACATTTTAAGTTCACAGTTCAAGACTGTCGAGAAAGTAAAAATATTAATTTTTGGGGGGACCTGTACAAACAACCTAAAATATTACCAATATAAACATTGTCATAGTTGGTTGTCCTTACATATAGAACGTAACCCAACTCATATATGACTCCAACCTTTTCTTGTGTTACAGACATCAGCTCTGTTTGTGTGTGTGGTGGTGGGTGTAGCGGCGGCGGCTCCCCAAGACGGAGGCTACTCTTACCAGGCCCCATCAGCACCCAGTAGTAGGCAGGGGGGTGGGCAGTTCTCGGGAGGCCCCAGTAGTGGGCAGGGGGGTGGGCAGTTTTCCGGTTTTCCCAGTAGTAGGCAGGGGGGTGGGCAGTACTCGGGAGGCCCCAGTACTGGACAGGGAGGTGGACAGTTCTCCGGTTTTCCCAGTAGTAGACAGGGGGATGGCCAATACTCAGGTGGTCCCAGTAGCCCTGCACAGTACAATTTTCAGTGGGACGTGAATGATGCTTCTTCAGGCAACTTCTATGGTCACCAGGAACAGCGAGATGGTGACAACACCCAGGGCAGGTCAGTGCTTCCAGTGTAGTCATTCTATACATTCTACATTCTGTAATAAATAATAAAACCTTCCAGATAGTCACACAAGATTCTAATGCCTTGTGGTTGACTCCCACTGTTTTGAAATGACACAATACATTTACTGAGACATACTTTTTGAGTTTTATAATCTTGCTCCTGGAAACAGATGTATCTCTAGAACAGATACAGTCACTAGGCAAAATATGATCAGCTGTGTTAATCTACACACTTTCATAAACCCTTTTCCCTATAAACCAAAAATGTTAAGGATATGATAAGATGTATCTTTTCAATGTGAATACTTGAAGGACACTGAGTGAATGGAACGTCCTGTCAAGGGCCCTTACCCTCCCTTCGCTCCCTTTTGTACTCATTCCTTCCTTATGGTCCTAGCGGCCCCATTCCCAAACGTGTTTAAACTTTCCTCACGTGTGTTTCTACAGTTACTACGTGCAGCTGCCGGACAGTCGCCTCATGAGGGTGGAGTACTATGCAGACCAGACTGGCTACCACCCCACCGTCACCTTCGAGGGAGAGGCTCAGTACCCAACTGCCTCTGCCCCTGGCCGCTCTTATTCCCCTCCTGCCCCTGCCAGCTCTTATTCTCCGCCTTCATCTGCCCCTGCCCCTACTCCTTCCCGTTCTTACACTTCTCCTGCCGCTGGTCCTAGAGGGGCCCCCTCCAACCTCTACTCTGCCCCAGGAAAGTAGAGGTTCCAGCATAACTCTACCCTGCTGCTGCTTCATGTCCTGCCCTGCCCTCCTTTCTATATGCTTGTTACTGCTGCCCAACACAACACCCAACTCACCCTTGTTCCTGTCCATTGGTTCATATCCAACAACATCTACTCTGTACCAGCACAAACAAGACTCAGCCTATTATTTATTATTCAGCTTCGTAAGTGCCATTCATCTACACTGCCTTAATCACCATTTCTACCCTTAATTAATATGTAACCTATAAATATTATAAAAACTGTTTCTCTGTTTATTATGTTCATACATTTACATGTAAATGGTATTGCATTTACAGTAAAACTGATAATTTTTAAAGAAATTATTGTAACTACAGTTTCTGAATTACTGGGAGAGATAAATCTTTGTTCCAGACTTCACTGATCGAAATAATGAGTGATAGAAGAGTTATTTTTATACATTGATTTATAATATGCATTTCAGACTGTCTTTTCATAGAGCTTAACAAAGATGCTATAGCTATGATTTCAGAAACTTACCTCCACATACAAATTATATTTTATCACACAATACTATTATCTATATGCCTGTATTTGTGTTGCTTTTCTGTAAATAAACTTACGTGCCGAACAACCCTAGTATGAAATTATAATCCAAAGTATTTATCTCACTTCTTTGATCGTAAAATAATTAACAGCAGTAATAAAACATTAAACCTAACCTGGCCTAACCTAATCATACTTGGCTTATCCTAATCAACCCAGTTAGTCCTTAATTAGGACTGGGGCACTTGTGCGCCAAGGTTAGGTCAGGTTAAGGCCGCTTACGTTAGGTTAGGTTAGGCTAAGTATGGTTAGGTTGGGTCAGGTTAAAGGTTCTTTCTTTACTTACAATAATTTTGTCCAAAATTAATAGAATACCCAAAAATATGCATGCAAAACTATCTAAAGTTGGAAAAGTCCAGGTGGAACTGTTCTTCAGAAATACCTCAACTTATGTACTTGTATTTTCCACCATTAAGGCTTTCTATGTCAATATTCAGAAAGAACAAGAGTCACCATTAGTAGTAGATGTCATTGTCATGTAGGAAGAAGTTTTTATGGATGATGACATCATAGATTATATTACTACTATTCCACCCATCATCCACTATACAGTACTATTCCACCATCATCCACTGTACCCACCCACTATACAGTACTACTCCACCTTCACTCACTGTACCCACCCACTATACAGTACTATTCCACCCATCATCCACTGTCCCCACCCACTATACAGTACTATTCCACCTACAACCACTGTACCCACCCACTATACAGTACTATTCCACCTACAACCACTGTACCCACCCACTATACAGTTGGGGGTGCTGATGGTGTAACGGTTAGCACACTCACCCAGCACGTGTGAAATCCCGAGCTCAATACCTGGGTCAGTGGAATTGTTGGACAACTTTCCCAGCCCCCTATGTCCCTGCTCACCAAGCAATATATAAGTACCCGACTGTAAGAACAAGGATAGCAACCTTGTAGGCTGGGGGAAAATGTGTTGATGTTAACTACCCAGCACACTTCTCAACTACCTAGCAACACACTGGTGAGGGCTGGTTCTATCCAGAAATGAGGAATCTGGCATCCTCTACCACACCCTGGCCTGTTCTGTCTGTCTCTTTTACTATTTTTCATTCCTTCTGGGTAGCCGACGGGATCGCCTGATTGGGTGGCACAACAAGGAAGACTACAGACGGTGGGAATGTTGGCCCGGGGGTACATGGCCATGAGATGGCAGTCCCATTGTCTGTTGCCTTTGAAGAAACAGATCTCACTATCACCCTGACTCCCATTTGGGGGTCCTAGCATCTGCGTGGCTTCAGTCAACAGACTCGGGACTGCTCGGCCAAACAGTCTGGGGAACTACAACAACAACAACAACAACTATAAAGTACTATTCCACCTACACCCACTGTACAACTATACAGTACTATTCTACCTTCAACCACTGTACCCATCCACTATACAGTACTATTCCACCTTCATTCACTGTACCCACCCACTATACAGTACTATTCCACCTTCAACCACTGTACCCACCCTCTGTACAGTACTATTCCACCTATCATCCACTGTACCCATTCCACCCTGCACCCACTTTACCCATCTACTATATAGTACTATTCCACCTACAACCACTGTACCCACCCACTATAAAGTACTATTCCACCTATCATCCTCTGTACCTACCCACTATACAGTACTATACATTCTCAGACTGAAGGATTTACCAAAAGTTCATTATTATATTGTTAGCTCTTTGTATTCAATGCAGAGAGAAAATAAATTCATATTCTTTTGTACGAAAAGGATTTCGTGGACTGACGAGATAACTGAATAGAGAACCATAGAGTACTAACTTTCCACCCTTCACCATTATTCTCATCCATTATAAAAGGCAGTATTAGGCTATTTCATTTTTAACTGCTTACAAGGAATACAGGAAAACATTTTTTTTTATACAGTACTGTATGTATGTACTATACCGTGCTGATTCAAAAAGTTTTAATAATTAATAGAAAATTATTTTAATTTAGTACTTTAAACAAAATTATTTTCAAAGTGTCTTTGCAATCAACAATTGAAATGTTGTTGGCACCCAAGAACCCTCCTGTGGCTGCTGTAGCTGCAGCTGGAAACAACAGTCACCTACAAGTCATTGAATACTGAGCCTGACCCAGGGGAAACGACCACCAGTTACTTAACGGAGTTTCCCAACTCGCTTGAGCCACCAGGGTGCCCGGCACACAACCTGATCCTGAAGGAACACACCCAAATCAATTTCCAATGCAACTTTGACCCTCCGAAGCTCTGCAATGGGACACGGTTGACTGTGAAGAACTATGTCATGTACTGACGACAACGGTTATGACGGGAAAAGTGAAGAGCCAGGGAGTGTTTATCACAAGGATTCCACACATCCCCTCTGATATGCCCTTTGAGTTTAAGAGGTTACAGTTCCAGGTCAAGCTAAGCTACACAATGTCCATCAACAAGAGTCAGGGACAGTCGCTGAAGGTTGTAAGACTCAACCTCACCACACCTGTATTCTCTACTTCAGTTGGACTCCAGTCAGTAATTCTCGCCGACTCTACATTCTCTACAAAGAAGAGGACAAAATGGCAAGTGTTGTTTACCACGAGGCGCTGCAAGAGTAATAACAATGTATAAAACTGATATGATTTTAACAATAATAATTAAGCTGGTACAATAATTACATTAATATGAAGTGAAAATTTATTTCTTTTCTTCAATCTTTCTTTCCCTGGGTAATGCTGGGTAACTCAGCTAGAACTCTATAGATGAATCATATTCTCATCCGAATCTTTCCCTAAAGCTGTAGAACATTTTACATGAAACTTTGGGAACCAGAAAATTTAATAACAACAATACATTACTTGAATTCTGTTTAGATTTCTGGCCCTATGTACACATTGACGTTTAACTCTTGTATACAACACTTAACTCCTATTTAAAATCTTATGTACAGTATATATTTACTTTTCACGCACCAACTGTCGACAACTCAAAGATGCGAGGCAAGTATTTGGTACTATTAAAGTCAATTTGTCACAGGTTAACTCACCCCTACATTACATTGTCATTGTCCATTTGTTACATGTTCAACCCCAACTAATGTTGTCACTGTATATTTGTTTACATGTTCACCCTCCATGTTACACTGCCACTCTTACAGAACAACTTCACTGCAGAGCCAAATTATAACACAAGCGAGGACAGTCCAACAAAATACTGACGAGTTACAACAGGGGATGATCTATATTTATTTACTCCCCGTACCACTTCCCTGTGGAATTCACTACCAAGGGAATGTTTTCCAGCAAGTTATAACCCCCAGAAATTTAAATCCAGTTCTTTTAAATGTTTTATGAGTGGAGGATGCCAATAGGCAAATGGAACCATTTATTTATTTGTTTTTTCCTTTCCTCCACTCACTATATGTAAAAAAAAAAAAAAAAAAAAAAAATATACTGCCTCTCTTACTCATTATCACTTTACCGTTCGTCCCAGACATGTTTGTTCAAATGGTGCAAAGTCTCGCTGCTCTTAGATGTTGTCGTTTTGATTCCATTAGTAAGTATATAACCACGGGTATGTTTTTAGGGGAGTAATCTCTTGAGGGCGAAATAATAGAAGGCTACAAATTTCCGCAAACAATGCCAAGAAACAGACGACCTCAGAATATGAGTAAATAATCAGTTTTATTCAGCAGTGTTGAGGAATCAAAAGCCCTTCAATTCATCCAGATCAGTTTACTATTTATCGTTGAGAAGGAGGGAGAAGGTAAGGTACACGTATTGAACTCAACTGTACACAACCTCACTACTACCCACCCACCAGCTCATATGTACATTGATGGTATTGTATGAGTAATCCGCTTGTAAAAATATTATATCCTAGACCTAAGCACTAAGATCATAAGGCAAGGAAACAATATTTACTAAACGTTGAATAATTATAAAATGTTCATAATGTTTTTTTTTTCATTATAACTCCACTTCAAAGTTATTCTTTTGGTTATTTCTTAATGGAGAATGGACTCAAGGATTTAGGGAACCATTACCTACACGACTGACTCTGCTACACTGTCTTCTGAAATTAGTCCAGTGTTGTGAAGTGTTCGCCTCTCTGTCATGCAACTCACATGTGCGTCAAGGTTTCCCTCTCGTAGCCTACACAGATAATACAGTTTCTCATGATTCACACAATTGGTATATAAACACACTGTTACGTGTGTGTGAATTATTATCATTGATTTATAAGTGTTGCTATCTATTTTTGACAGTGACTGTGGATGTGGTTGTGAGTGTGGTGGCAGAGGCCCCCACCCGGATGTGTTGTGTGCGTATTTAATTCACTTATTATTCCATTTTCTTTAAGTGTTGGTGTCGAAAGGTCGGGTATGTCGTAACCAGCTATGTTCTCTAGATTCGTACGCTTTCTCTCGCCTTCTCTCGCAAGTGGCGTGATGAGTGTCCGTTTTCACTGCTTGGGACTTCCCATAGTTTCTTGGGAAGGAACGTATGAGTATAGTGTGTTTAAGTCTGTGTTAACGAACAGGTTTTGGAGACGCTCCTAACTCTGTTGAAAACCGGCACGCTTTTCTTTGTCGAGCCGAGAGTATATAAGGGCGAGGCTTAGGCCTTGTTACTTTAGATATCTTTGGAGACTGGGACAGCGAGCTTGTGTTTTGTAAGTGATTGAGTGTGGTGAGATTCGGGAGCAGACTCGCAGACGTATTTTTGTTAAGTATAATTGTTTTACTTCTACTTTCTTCTCACAGTAACTTAGGGGTCACTCTCATATTAATATTATTACTATTACTATTATTATTATATATTTGGGCATTGATATTTTATTATTATATTATTACATGTGTGTGATGCATTGATGTTTATTTACCATATATGCCAGTGAAGTGCTAATATTATTGATAGACTAATTCTGTGCTTACGTGTGTGCCTAGAGCCTTGTGTATTGAAGTGGATGGCACCGTGGTAGTGAGTTGTTGTGTGGTTATTGTAAGTGTATTATATATTCTGGGAATTCTGTCTCACGTTCTGTCATAGTTGGGAATCCTGATTTCATTTAATAATTCTTTCTGTGTTACTTGTATGTCTTTGTGTTAGTTCATATTGTCATTATATATTATAGAAAATCTGAGTAGTTTCTCTTATCATCTTTTATTCTTTATAACCGAATCTGGGTATATGTATGGACGGTCTCTTTAGGGTTGAGTTAGCAATCTTTCATATAGGCTGGGTTTGTACTTTTACTTCTAATTCATAACTTTAATAGTCAGATACCTGCCACCCAGTGCTACTTTATTCTGTTGATAGCTAACTTTGGAGTAAGCCTAGTCTAGTGACTAGTACTGTACTGTATCTCTACCCTCCGTCCGTAACAACACACCCATATTAATACCAATATTTGTGATAAACATTGAATCCATTATGAAACGGTACACGACAGAGAGTGAACCTTCGTAAACTCCAAAGAAGTTATTGGCTTCACATAACAACATTTTACCTTCAACCTTCCCATAATGATATTGTAAATAATATTCATTCCTGGCTTTGGTAATTTATCTGAATCCAGTTAAATTTAATTACACCTGGATATAAAAGTTATCTGTCATCCTGTAAAATTTCATCAAAATCCATCTTTATGGTATTGAGGTATCCGGTTCCCTAACCAACCAACAAATAAACAAACAAACACACAAACTAGAAAAACACTCAAACACCCTAACCAACCAACATTTAAACAAACAAACACACAAACTAGAAAAACACTCAAACAAAGTACAAACATTCACAGATGCCAAGTAAACACTGCAGATATAACCAACCCATATTTTGTACTAATTTTACAATTAAAAGAACAAAAAATTAATAAAACGTATCAATGCCTGACCTTTCTCTTTTACCTGGAACCAACAAATTCAATCACTTTTAGGAATCATAATGTTCAATCATCCTGCAAAGATTGATTTATATCAGTTAAAAATATATTTAGATATCTGGCCTCTGTCCAACAAACAAACATGAGTGAAAACATAACCTTAATAAAACTTAATAAAGAACTAAAGTGTAACAGCACGTGTAGTATAATAAGTGTAACAGCACGTGTAGTATAATAAGTGTAACAGCACGTGTAGTATAATAAGTGTAACAGCACGTGTAGTATAATAAGTGGAGTGTCCAGATGTTCTCTTATCAGAATAATGTTGCCTTGCAGTAAAGAAATGTAGGTGTTAAAAAATCTCAAACCTCCACCAAGGATGAACATTTTCCCCAAAATGTCGTGAAAATCTTCGGCCAGTCCATCCATTGTTCATAATCATTAATATTGTGAAAGTCTACGGACAACACAATCAACATTTCATTATCATCCGAAACAGAGAAATATGGTACTGTACAATTTTCTCCATGAGTTATATGACTTTACAGCATCTTCTAACATGGCGCCTGATGGTGAAATGTTAATCACCAGGAGAAATAATACAATGCTATTAGTTTTCATCCAAGCTTATTGACTTTAGTCACCACCTTTCTCAATATAGAACAATCAACTGTTGCGTGACAGACAGACAGACAGACAGACACACATACAGACAGTGGACACCCGTGGAAAACAAAACCAAAAACATAAAGCTTCAAATGATCTTGATCGAAGTAGCCTAAAGAATAAATAATAATGTTTTCATCTCTATATAAAACATAGACAGAGAAAGATAATCCTCACAGTCCCTCAAGGAGAAACAGGGAAAGAGGAAGATGATACTCAAACGAAGAAGGACCTTGATAAGAAAAGGAAAGAGTTCACGATGCCACCCACCCACCTTGGTGTTGACAAGTGTGACGTCACAAGTGTGGCCACGCCCCCCTCCCTCCACCACCATATATAAGGCCTCTCATCTGGCTCCAGGGTATCAGTGTCTGCAATACATACCAACATGAAGGTACTAAGCAATCACCCTATATACATATATATATACATACATACATACATATATATGTACAGTATATAGTGACCATTAAGAAAGCATTTATAAGATGACAACTTTACTGTACCAAAATACTTCAGTACAGAAAATTGCAAAGATATTTTTGTCATCACTTACACACAAAGCTAAACTAGTGTGTTAACGTATTCCAAATTGCTTAGTTTGTTAACTTTATATTCCCTCCGAGATTTATAAGAGATAAATATAAATATTCCCACTATGGTCTATAAACAGTAACTCCTTTCTATAAAAAGGGATTTTATCTTTCACATTTTAAGTTCACAGTTCAAGACTATCGAGAAAGTAAATAATATTCATTTTGAGGAGGACCTGTACAAACAACCTAAAACATTACCAATATAAACAATGTCATAGTTGGTTGTCTTTACATATAGAACGTAACCCAACTCATATATGATTCCAACCTTTTCTTGTGTTACAGACATCAGCTCTGTTTGTGTGTGTGGTGTTGGGTGTAGCGGCGGCGGCTCCCCAAGACGGAGGCTACTCTTACCAGGCCCCATCAGCACCCAGTAATAGGCAGGGGGGTGGCCAGTTCTCGGGAGGCCCCAGTACTGGGCAAGGGGGTGGGCAGTTCTCCGGTTTTCCCAGTAGTAGGCAGGGGGGTGGGCAGTACTCGGGAGGCCCCAGTAGTGGGCAGGGAGGTGGACAGTTCTCAGGTTTTCCCAGTAATAGGCAGGGAGGTGGCCAATACTCCGGTGGTCCCAGTAGTGGGCAGGGAGGTGGGCAGTTCTCCGGTTTTCCCAGTAGTAGGCAGGGGGCTGGCCAATACTCCGGTGGTCCCAGTAGCCCTGCACAGTACAACTTTCAGTGGGATGTGAATGATGCTCCTTCAGGCAACTTCTATGGTCACCAGGAACAGCGAGATGGTGACAACACCCAGGGCAGGTCAGTGCTTCCAGTGTAGTCATTCTATAAATTTTACATTCTGAAATAAATAATAAAATCCTCCAGATAGTCACACAAGATTCTAATGCTTGGTTGACTCCCTCTGCCTTGAGTCAACAAAATAACATACATTTGTAAAAATCAAACACCAGGGACTGAATCATTCATGTACAATAGTGGTATAGATGTCATGAGTGAGTTTCCTATATAAGACATGGTTTATAGAGTGTTATATGCATACTCATGTTACTGGAAACAGATTTTTCTATAAAAATTTCCGGTCACGAGGCAAAATATGATCAGATGTGCTTATCTTTACAATTTCATGAACCCATTAACCCTTTAACCCATAAGTATCAAGGATATAATATGGTGTCAGCTGAAAGATCCTTTTAATGTGAGTACCTGAAGGACACTGAGTGAATGTGGCCTAAAGTCAACCAGACTTGGTAGTATGAGGGAGAGATAACTGGTGGTACTTAAGATTGATTATCTTGTTCCAAAACATCTCAAAATCCCTTACCCTCCTCTCGCTCCCTTTTGTCCTCATCCCATTCTTTTGGTTCTTGCTGCCTCTTTTCTATACTCGTGGTGGGGTGGTATTATTAAATTACTTCTATGAGGAAAGTTATCTTCGTCGCTCAATTCCTATTATTTTGAAATACGAATTTATCGACGAAGAGCCTATTCCTTGAATAAAAAGCTTAATAATACGACCTGTAGCCTTTGTACACGTGTTCAAAGTTTCCTCACTTGTGTTTCTCCAGTTACTACGTGCAGCTGCCGGACAGTCGCCTCATGAGGGTGGAGTACTATGCAGACCAGACCGGCTACCACCCCACCGTCACCTTCGAGGGAGAGGCTCAGTACCCAACTGCCTCTGCCCCTGGCCGCTCTTATTCCCCTCCTGCCCCTGCCAGCTCTTATTCTCCGCCTTCATCTGCCCCTGCCCCTACTCCTTCCCGTTCTTACACTTCTCCTACCGCTGGTCCTAGAGCGGCCCCCTCCAACCTCTACTCTGCCCCAGGAAAGTAGAGGTTCCAGCATAACTCTACCCTGCTGCTGCTGCTTCATGTCCTGCCCTGCCCTCCTTTCTATATGCTTGTTACTGCTGCCCGACACAACACCCAACTCACCCTTGTTCCTGTCCATTGGTTCATATCCAACAACATCTACTCTGTACCAGCACACACAAGACTCAGCCTATTATTTATTATTCAGCTTCGTAAGTGCCATTCATCTACACTGCCTTAATCACCATTTTAACCCTTAAT
This sequence comes from Petrolisthes cinctipes, assembly GCA_033782935.1. Classification (NCBI taxonomy): domain Eukaryota; kingdom Metazoa; phylum Arthropoda; class Malacostraca; order Decapoda; family Porcellanidae; genus Petrolisthes; species Petrolisthes cinctipes. The sequence goes on along the minus strand of JAWQEG010003774.1, from coordinate 22,431 downwards.
TAATACGTAGCCTATAAATATTATAGACACTCTTTATTTAACAGGGACCTGGCTATGTTTTTTACCCAATATATCAGTTTCTATTCAGAACAAAATTTCTTCCCTGTTACATTTCCTCCTTGTCAATCCCATTACTTGCGTCACTGCATTTATACCTTCCCCTGAGCGACACTTTTCATTAATTTTACAGTCAGTGCACCTGTTGAGAATCTACCTCCCTAGTATGGGGTTATCAGGTTGTATTATTATATTGATTCTGATCTCTGTGTAATAACTGACTGGGCTGTGTTGTTGGCGTGTGAATTATACAGTGAGTTAATGAGTTTAGTGTGACATGAGAGAGAGAGAATAGGTGCGGTGTGACTGTGTGTACGACATCGAGTGTGGGGTGACATTAAAGAGTATTAGACTGAGTGAGATGTAACACGAGTGGGATAGTTTCAAACTGAGTGTAAGGAAGTGGATGAAAAGTGAAGTGAACGAGTGTGGTGTGACATAATCAGAAAATGAACGAATACGGTGCTTAAAGAGTAGAAAAACAGTGAAGGAATGGATGGCAATGGGTGAGTTGTGAAGTGTTTGACAGAAGAGTTGAAATTATAAGTTTTATCTCTACCCCAGCTCTTCATAAATTCCCAGCATTATTAATCATGCTCTATACAGTATATATGCAATGTTTAATTTATTATAAAATATTATGTTCATACATATTATACACGTAAATCATAATGCATATACAGTAAGATTCATCTCTCCTCCAGTTCTTCATAAATTCCTAACATTATATTAATTATCAATCATATATTATGTATATAATGATGAATTTTATAAGTAATATTATGTTCATACAGATACACGTAAATGATGCTGCATATACAGTAAAACCTTCAAATTTCTAAGATATCATTGTCACTACAGTTTCTAATTTTCCAAGAGTAACAATACTTTACTGAAAAAAAAAAAAAAAAAAAAAAGTGAGTGGCATACGAATTATGTTTATACATTATCATATGGATTTCAGACTATATTTTATGTAGAACTTAATAAAAATGCTATTGCTATTTTCTCAACTTCACCTCCACATACAAAATATATACTATGACACAACACTATTATTTAAATGCCTGTATTAGTGTTGCTTTTCTGTAAATAAACGTATGTGCAGAACAATCCTAGTGTGAAATTATTACCCAAATTATTTATCACTCTTCCTTGATCACATAAAATATCATGGACCTCGCAAAATAAATACCATTCAAAAATAATTATATAATATTTACCAAACAACTTTAATTAAGTGTGTCGGACCGTGTATCATAACAACCCAAATATTAATATCACTTCCCTTCACATGTTATACGATTTATTTGTGATGGAAAACAGTGACTTGCAGGCGAGTCATGATCTGCACGATACAACAGGTGAACCGATACATTTATTTGTCGCAATATGAAGAAAACTTGCAACACAGATCTAGGATGATTTGAAGCTCCAGTTGTTCCAGTTGGTTGTTGGATAATAACTAGCGGTAATGAAACACTTCCTGAACCCTTATATAACAGCAGCAGCAACAGAAGGAGCAGTAGTAGTAGTAGTAGTAGTAGTAGTAGTAGGAACAGGATGGTAACGCATGCCTTCCTCAACATGTAACTCCGATACTTACTACATGGGAGGTGTTATGTAAAGTTCTTTGGTGCGTGGGAGTGTAACAACTATGTGCATGCAGCTGAGGAAAATAATACTTAAGGAGGGAGGTATTTAATTCACTTTTGTTATATTGGAGTACCCGTATCTTGATTCCTCCTCCAAAGTATATATGCCAGGAAACAGGACCAGATGAACACAAAATAATGGTGTTTTGTTGTTGCTTGGAATAGTTTGGAGGAATCAGTTGCTCCAGATTTACCAACACTGTACTTTACCCTTAAGGTGGTAATTCCTTTTTGTTACATTGTGGTACTTTGATTCTTCCAAAGTATATATGCTAGGAAACAGGACCAGATGAATAAAAAATAATGGTGTTCTGTTGCTTGGAATAGTTTGGAGGAATTAGTTGCTCCAGATTTACCAACACTGTACTTTTCCCTTAATTAACCTCCTTTTTGATGCTGTGTCAAATCCAAATGAGAGAACAGAGAATAGAACAGAGAATAGAACAGATTTAAGTATTGTTCTCAACTGTACAATCACGTTTATAAGGATAAATTTAAGCCCTTGAAAAACCTGGGTATTTTCCTGTGCCCGTTTAAATCAACTGGCGTTAGTCTTGGTACACCATTATTTACTAGGTGATCCAGTAGTTATTTATAAGTTAATTAAGACTTTTTTTTAGTGAAGTAGTAAATCGCTTGGTGTTAGTCAAAGTATCAGTATAAAATAGTCAGTAGAAGTCAAGGGGAAAACATAACTAACTATTAACATGACGGTGAATTGGAGTCTGTAGATATATTTTCCAAACCATTTCCAAAACAGAAACTAAAAACTATCTTGATTTAGATAATTTCGTGTCCATTCACCTTATTAGATTTGGATTGGTTTGTTTACATTTTAGAAGCTTCATTACTAAACGATGTCGTGAAGTAGCGACAAATATTTTATACGAATATCTGGATCATGCACAGTTATAGAGGTTTAAGGGGGTGCGGAAGAAGGGGGACAGGCATGGGGGGGGGGGAATTGGGGGGGTGGTGCGGGAATAGGGGGACAGGCTTGGGGGGGGTTTGGGGGGTGCGGGAATAGGGGGACAGGCTTAGGTGGGGGGGGACTGGGGGGGGGGGGAGTGCGGGAATAGGGGGACAGGCTTGGGGTGGGTAGAAAGCCTGTAATCTATTCCAGCACCCCACTAACCCCCCCCCTCCAAGCCTGGCCCCCTACTCCCGCACCCCCCTAAACCCCCCCCCCCCCCAAGCCTGTCCCTCTATTCCCGCACCCCCCTAAACCCCCCCAAGCCTGTCCCCCTACTCCCGCACCCCCCTAATACCCCCCAAGCCTGTCCCCCTATTCCCGCACCCCCTTAAGCATACTAAATAATGTCTTGATGCACCAACAATAATTATATACCAACATTTGGATCACCTAAGCTAAAACATGCGTGCTGAAATGTTATATTTTTTTTTATATTTTTACATTTTTTTTTTTTTTGCACATGAATGTTCGTTGCTAAAAGTTATATAGAGACGAGCGTGTGCATCTGAAGTTAATTTTCTGACCGTACACTACACAACCATCTTCCACCCAAATAACAACCTTGGTGGAATGATCGAGGTATTCTCTTGTAATATATAAGACAGCTGAGTTTCATTTTGCACTAAACAAAGACAGAATGATAGTTGTGTCTGCACTTGTACATATTTGTATTCTCCCTTGGCTGCATAACCTGTCTCCTCATAGACACTACATATGAATCCAACTCTTGCCCACTCCTTCACTATAACAGCTGAACATTATGACAACTAAGGCCAGGAATGTTTGAAATTTTACTGAAACTATAGGACATCTGAAAAATGTATAACATGTTGCAAGATAAGGATGCATTCCTTGTATTGTAGTTAGATTCCAAGCACTATAACTTATACAGTACACATCGACTCTAAACTCTTGTATATAACACTCAATTCTTGCATATAAATCATATATACACTATATAATGACATATAATGAAGCAACTGACGACTTGAAAGTGAGAGTTCAAGTCTATGGCTCTAATAAAGTCAATTTGTTACAAGTTTACTCACCCATACATTCCATTGTAACATTGTCACTCTAGTTGTTTACAATTTCAATACCCAACTTTCACTGTCACTTGTCAATTTTTTACAGATTCAACCTTGATGTTAAACTGCTGCTGTTGCACAACAACTGCACTGCATTGATAAAAATAACAACACAAGAGAAGACAGTTCATCTAATTACTGACGAGTTACAATAGATTCTTCCCCATACCGACTGACTGACTGACTGACCCAAATACCAACTCCCTTACTCATTATCACTTTAGCATTCGTCCCAGACATGTTATGGAGATTATGCAAAGTTACGTTGCTCATACATACTCTCGTTTTGATTCCACTTGCAAATATGTAACCACGGTATTGATTTCAGTTGATTAATCTGTTGTGGGCGAAATAATGGAAGGCTACCGATTCCTATAGACTATGCCAGGAAACAGACGAACGACTTCAGTATACGAGTAAAGAATCAGTTTTATACAGACGCGTAGAAAAATCAATAGCACATCAATTCGTCCAGAGTATTTGACCATTTACCGATGAGAAGGAGAGGGAGAAGGTTACTAAGGTACACGTTATGAACTCGACTGTACACACAACCTCAATACCAACCAACCAACCACCCACACACACACCAGCTCACGTATACAATGATGTTACTGTATGTATAATCCCCTAATTAAAATGCATCCTATATAGCCCTAAGCATTAACATCCATCACGAAGCAAGGAAGCAATAAGATATAAAAAATAAAAATAAACATACGATGATAATAATGAAAATGTATACGTCAGCAGGTGGCCATGGCTGTATGTGTAAATGAACAGTGTGACAAGAAAGTATGTGTGTGTGTGTGTGTGTATGTGTGTGTGTGTGTGTGTGTGTGTGTGTGTGCGACGGGAAGAAGGAAACCAAGTGAGAGGGAAATAGACTGATGATTGTGTTGTGTAATGTGCAGGTGGTGGTGTGGTGTGTGCATGATGATGATGGTGATGTTGTTATGCATGGTGAGGCGGGGGTGATCTATACTCTATTCTCACCTGCTGTGTAAGATGACGTGATAAAAAAAAAAAAAAAAAAAAAAAAATCGTCTCTCTGTATACATGTTTGTCTGTGTCTCTTTCTTTTTTTCATCTCATAGTGTGTCCTTCTGTCTGTCTCTTTGTCTGTGTGTGTGTGTGTGTCTGTGTGTTTGTGTGTGTCTGTGTGTGTGTCTGTGTCTGTTTGTCTGTGTGTGTGTCTGTTTGTCTGTGTCTGATTGTCTGTGTCTGATTGTGTGTCTGATTGTCTGTGTCTGTTTGTCTGTGTCTGTCTGATTGTCTGTGTCTGTGTATGTGTGTCTGTTTGTCTGTGTCTGTGTCTGTCTGTCTGTCTGTGTGTCTGTGTCTGTGTATGTGTGTCTGTATGTGTATTTCTGTGTCTGTTTGTCTGTGTCTGTGTGTCTGTCTGTCTGTCTCTCTCTCATCCCCCCCCCCCTCTCTCTCTCTCTCTCTCTCTCTCTCTCTCTCTCTCTCTCTCTCTCTCTCTCTCTCTCTCTCTCTCTCTCTCTCTCTCTCTCTCACACACACACACACATTTTACGTCGTCTCAGCATCCCATCCCACACACTTCCACTCTATTATACTCCCGCTATGTAAGAGAACGACAGCCAGCCAAGCGTGACATCTCCATAGGTGTTGTCACGCAGGGAAGAGGAATGACCCCTTTTAAACATTTCTTATTCTACGATGAAAGGTACCGGTCGTGTAGATAATATTGCTTTATCATGCGGACGGAAAGACATTTTTTTTTTTTTTTTTTTTTTTTTTGTGTGTGGAGGGACGTGTAATATATATCAGTAATATCCTAACTATTTTTCTCGTATTTGCATGAAACAAAAAAAAATATGTAGTTTCTTCTTCAGTTTTTATATCAAGTGTCAACCTTCACTTTTTTTAGACTAACATTAAACTATTTTCTTCGTGATATGAAAGCAAGTCTGGTATACAAAATGTAATCCAAATTTTCACTCAACCCAAACATCAGCCTTGGATAATTTTCTTGAGACTAACCCCAGACGATGTAACGGCAGAGAAGAAACCACAATGACTATGAGTTAAAATATATACTCGATCAATTTTCATGTGAATTTCTGAAGTGTAGAATGTTTGCCAGTCACGGAATCCTAGGGAGGGGGTGGGGGTGGGGTGGGGGGGTGCGAAGGAGAGAGGGGGTGGGGGGGTGCGAAGGAGAGAGGGGGTGGGGGGGTGCGAAGGAGGGAAGGAGGGAGGGAGGTAGGGTTGTTGGTAAAAAAAAATGCAGGGGTGGGAGGGTTTGAGAAATGTTTGACAGAGTGATGATGGCAAGGGGAAATAAGAGGAAGGGGTGATGGGGGAAGTGCAAGAGGGGTAGGTTAGGTGGTGGGGTTAATGTTATAGAGGGAGATGGTGTGGGCAATGCAAGGGAGATGTGGTGGGAAAATGCGGTGGAAAGGAAGGTGGTGGAAAAAGCCAGGGAGAGACGAGGTGAGAATGAAAAGTGATGGTGTTGGTGATGGTGGTGTTGTGAGAATGCAAGGTGATGGTGTTGGTGATGGTGGTGTTGTGAGACGATGTGAGGATGCAAAGTGATGGTGTTGTTGTGGGTATGCAAGGGATGGTGATGATGGTGTGGGTGATGCAAGGAATGGATGGTGGTGTTGTAGGGATGCAAGGAATGGATGGTGGTGATGTGGGGATGCAAGGAATGGTTGGTGGTGATGTGGGGATGCAAGGAATGGATGATGGTGGTGTGGTGATGCAAGGGATGGTGATAATGGTGTGGGTGATGCAAGGAATGGATGATGGTGGTGTGGTGATGCAAGGGATGGTGATAATGGTGTGGGTGATGCAAGGAATGGATGATGGTGAAGTGGGGATACAAGGAATGGGTGGTGGTTGTGTGGGTGATGCAAGGACTGTATGATGGTGGTGTGGGTATGCAAGGAATGGGTGGTGGTGGTGTGGGGATGCAAGGAATGGGTGGTGGTGGTGTGGGGATGCAAGGAATAGATAATGGTGGTGATGTGGGTGATGCAAGGAATGGATGATGGTGATGTGGGGATGTAAGGACTGGATGATGGTGGTATACTGGTGGTAGTGGGTGATGCAAGGAATGGATTATGATGATGGTGATGATGGTGGTGATGGTGGTGGTGTGTTGAGGACTTTTACTAACTTGCATATTACAACAAGAAGCAGATGACAAGTGAGTGGCTGCTGACAATGTGTTCTTTACTTATGCTGGAGGGAGAGAAAACGTGTCAAGGATTTCACTCCACTCATAATAATTATGTAAGTCATTTTGTAAATCTATTATGCTTAAGGTATGCAAGTTTCAATGTAAATAAACAAACTTGCCAAACTAGTAAAATATTAAGTTTTATTTATTCATATATAAATAACACATAATTTTAATTTTACCGAACTGTAATACATACAATAAAAAACTTTCGAATTCAAAGAGAAAAATTGTAGTAATGTTGTTGCCTGAACCTGAGTGAGATAGATATACATGTGTTGAAAAGTGAAGCTATGAGTGATGTAGTGTTGTATGGTTTTCAGAACAATAATATTAATAACCCCATGAAAAATAATGTATTCTTATCGAAGTGGTAGGTCCTGGTAGGTTGAGCTCGCTAATCAGAGACCAGAGTTCGATTCCCGGATGATGTAGACCTGATAAATTAAGCCTTCCAACTGCCTCTTGCCACACCGAATCAAGTAGTACGGTAGAGTAATGCACCACTGATATAAATAGAGAGGAACACCTAAAACAGTTTGCTCATGGAAGGAAATACAGACAGACACTCCAACTGTATCACTAACAACGTATTTCCCTTCTCTATCATATGGTAACCTATTATGGGACCTCGGTAGGCTACTTATTACTCCAAACTATGCCAGGGAACCGAACCCCTCCATATGGAATTAAACAGGGGATGTGTTTTATAGCTAAGTTTGGAGGCCTACATTGACTCCAACTTGATCACAGAAGATTGATTCCCTTTAGGAGGAGGAGTAGGAGGGGGAGGAGAAAAACTAGAATGATGAAAATGAAGATGAATAAAAGGACGAAGAATTTAACTAGATGAATGAAGAGGAAAAGTAGGAAGAGGAAGAGAAAAACTAGAATAATGAAGATGAATACAAAGACGAAGATATTAACTAGAATTACTAGATGAATGAAGAGGAGGGAAAGTAGGAGGAGGATGAAAAGGGAAAGTAGGATGACAATAAAGACGAGAAGTATAAGAAAATGAGGAGGAGAAGTGGGAGAATGAGAGATAGAAGAAGGATATGGATGATGAAGAAGAGAAGAAGCAGGGGAAGAAAGATAATGAAGGATGAGAACACAGAGACTTAAAAAGAAAAATATAATGAAAGACATATGTTACCCCACGTCCGTAAACTTGAAGACTGTAATTAACCATAACCACACCAGATATTTAAGCGTCTAACTGTTGTGTTGCTGTTTAGTCTCTGTGAGGTTAAGAAATGTGGAAAAAAGTCACGGGTTTCTCTTTCTATAAAATGGAGAGAAAACTTTACAAAATTGGTGCTCTTCATAAATGTTTACAATGTGTGTGTGTGTGTGTGTGTGTGTGTGTGTGTGTGTGTGTGTGTGTGAGGGGAAGAGTGGTGATAGTTAGTTTGTTTGTTTGTTCGTTCGTTCGTTCGTTTGTGTGTGTGTGTGTTTGTGTGTGTTATACGTAGGAGTACGATACATATCTATATGTGGATAAACGCCGCGAGTGAGTTACAACTGTTTGTGTGTAGTGAGTCATAATAATAATAATGATAATATAAAACAATATATGTAGTAGGCTAGTAGTACCGTAGTAGTAGTAGTAGTAGTAGTAGTAGTAGTAGTAGTAGTAGTAGTAGTAGTAGTAGTAATAGTAATAATAGTAGTAATAGTAGTAGTAGTAGTAGTAGTAGTAGTAGTAGTAGTAGTAGTAGTAGTAGTAGTAGTAGTAGTAGTAGTAATAGAAATAGAATCTAGGCACTAGACAAGATGAGGCAGCACTAGCCTTTCATTCATACATTTCTCTTACACTTTCACGTCCCATGGTCCGTCAGAATGACAGAGAGACAAACTGGAGATGCAGCCCCAGACTAACAACACATACACCGGTACCAAATGCAGTGCAGAGCTTAACAAAAGATGAGTAGATGGATAGAGTGTGGCACAAAAGTACAAGTATAGTAACATAACATAAGGGATAATCTTCGAACAAACATATTCACAATACTAAATAATAATACCCAAGGGGAAATTAGTAAACTTCTCTTATTCTTATTCTTCCGTATACGAGCCTTCGAAGCTTATATATAATTCCATTCTGTACTTCAAGGCTTGGCAATTGTGGCAACAGGACTTTTGCCACCTATACAATATTTCAGAGTACGAAGATACCTGTATATATAGGAGAAAAAACGTTACTATAACATTTGTCCCACGTTGGCATGTCTTTTCTCCAACTAGTCTGCTTACCACAAATCACAAGAAAAAAAAATCGATTAAAATGTACATTGCATATCATTTATGTACTATATATGGTTGATATGTTTTGTGTCATAATAATAATAATAATAATATAAAAAAATATATGTAGTAGTAGTAGTATTTACAATAAACATATGTATGGGAAATTGTTGCATGTATACTGTATATGTAATTACAGCCATACAGTTTCTCCACCTCATTACAAAATACGGAAGCACCACATTTTTTGCTTCCAACTTCCGCGGTGTGTGTGTGTGTGTGGTAGTTCAGGATACATGTAACTTCACGCGAACTGATGAGGTCAAGTGAACAAGGGAGTCAAACAGAGGAGGTACAGTACAAGTGAGAGTAGAAGTGTTACACATCCGTCACGTAGGAGGAAGCTTACTACCTCCACTATACCTCCATCTCCCCCTCCACCTATTCCATTATCACCACACCCACAATCACCACACCCACAATCACCACCACCACCACCACCAACAACTCCCTCAAAACCATCTCCATCTATTCCATTATCACCACAATCACAATCACCACCTCCACTACCAACGTCATTACAACCATCTCCAACTATTTCATCATCAACACACCCACAATCACCACCACCACCAACTCCTTCAAAACCATCTCCACCTATTCCATTATCACCACAACCACCACCACCACCACCACCAACTCCCTCAAACCACATATACCATGTCCAACTAACTCTCTTATCCATTATCACCATCACAACTACAATCAATCACCACCATCACCTCTATAACAATACCTCCAACTCCTCCTCCACCACCTGCACCTCCAACTTCACCTATTCCACCTTCACCAACTGAATTGTTCCTCAGTTTGACAAGCATAGTCAAATTTTCACCTCCACCCTCACCCCCACCAACCCCGGGATACAACCCATAAAATCTTGATGTTTCCCAAAATGTTATGCTAATCAGAAACAAAACTAATACATGGGCAAACCTTAAAGGGGAGAGACTCTTGATGGTAAATTGGAGAGCTATTGATTCCTCCAAACTATACCAGGAAACAGACAACCTCATGTTACTTTAATGAGGGATCTGTTTAGGAAAATAGGATGGAGGAATCAAAAGAGTATATAATTATCCCTTTAAACATGTATAAATACGGCCTCGTACCAAGTAAAAAACATTCGAAATTTGATTGTTCTGTCCACGTTCAATCAGATTCGTCAATGATACTTCTTAAACCAAATATGAAGAGAAACATTTTTGCGAGTCGTTTTCAGACCATTAGCAGGTTCCAACACAATAACAAGGAGGCTCACAGCGAAGAACCAAGCCCAATTTCACAGTTTATGATGCCGACTGGTAAGAGGTGTGTGTTGGAATAGCAGGATGTAAATATTTGCATGTTGGGATATAGCTGCATTGACATTTTCTTTCTTAGTTTGTCGTACTGCTAGTCGGTCAAATAAAATAAAGAATTAAAGAGATAAATCTTCGAGGATTGAATCTTCATATCTCTTGTGAAAAAATTAATTAATTTATACAATAATATGAGAAGTCTGAAATATATATGACATTTAAAAGTGCAAATACGTTAATTCCAACAAAGGGTATCCACGATAAAATTAACGATAATAATCGAACATTTTTCACATTAACTGCGAAGATACTCTTACATAATTACAAAAAATCGTCAAGTGTTAGCCAGTCTACCTTACTAATTTCTAAGATGACAAGCATACTACGGTTTATGGTATCCATGTCAAAAACGTTTATAAATTTAAGGTACCGGTACGACTAAAACGCAAAGACGACTTCAAGAAATTACTGTCTTTGAGAATCAACGTCTTTAAAAAGGATTGAATTCCGTCTATTTCCAGACAGCTTATCATATTTATTCAGTGCAGAATATATATTATCTCAGCTGACGCCCCTTTTAATTCAGAAGCTTTGTCTTTTGATTTATGGAATTATAAACTTTACAAAGAATATTGTATTGAACTGAGAAGAAACCACTGGTGCTAAAAAGAACAACAAATATTATGGTTACGTTGCCAACACATCCATCCATCCATCCACCCAGGTAACACAATTAACACTTTAACACCATCACAGGAAACATCGTAATAAGTAAGTATGTATGGTATGTGTTTCATGGAGGTCTTCCTGGTTGCACGGATGGTTAGTGATGAGTGAGAAGTGGTGACATCATTCCACACTCATGTCTGCTTGCGCTCCTCCCTGTCACACACACACACACACACACACACACACACACACACACACGTCGAGAGCAGCAGTATATATAAAGCCGAGTCCACACTTGTCAGACATCACACTGAGCTCACCATCAGCCTTCACATCTACAATACATACACCAACAATGAAGGTATATAATATTTTACTACCTGATTCAACACGACACATTCATTCATCCCAGTTTAGTTTATTATGGTTCTTCTCTTAAGGAACCCTGTGATCGTGTATGGGAATTGGAGGCTTCTGATTCCTCCTGATTATGCCACGAAACACACTCCAACAATATAGGTGGTGTTTCGTGACAATATTTGAAGGATTCATTTACCTCCAATTTTCTGACTACATCACAGGGTCCCTTAACTCACGGACCATGATTCTAATTTCTCCGTGATCATAATTAGCTTCTTATGTTTTTTCTCTTAACTCACGGACCACTATTCTAATTTCTCTGTGAACATAATTATAATATCGTCTGGAGTTTCCCCCAAGCATGCATAATGTCTATCCTATTCATAAAGCGGAATCTAAACGTGTTAGGTAATAAAACTTTCCTCAAATCTTCTCACCAAAGGCTAAAAATAAGAGAAGTAGTTCCATTCGGGGATATTTTAACGCTGGTAAAACTAAGGAAAACCGATTCCTTCTAACTCTTCCAGAAAACATTTAACACTAACATTGCTGAGTTGGTCTTTTCGTTTGCACAATTTGGAGAGATCGGTAGTTTCCAAAATCACAAAAGAATATCATCCATTTGCAGTTGGTTTCGTTGTATTTATTCATTGCATCGTTCACAGACTTTAGCAGGACATAATACTTTGGCATACAAGACTGGAGCAAGTGATTCCTCTAATGTATGCCAGGAAACAATACCAGATTGACAAAAATAATAGTGGTCTGTTGTTGCTTGAAATAGTTTGGAGGAATCAGTTGCTCCAGATTTACCTACTCTGTAATTACCTACTCTGAATTATGTCGTTTGATGGTTACATAATAATAATAATAATAATGGAGCACATTACTCTCCTTCAGTGACTATTCTGCTTTCACCCTGGCTGTGTGTATGTATCTCTGTGTTGTGACGGGAACTCTTGAATTTACATTAATATTGTGGAAGTATTGCAAGTTCATTGGTTATAAAGCTGACATTTTCTAACTAAAAAAAATGGCTTCCTTGCCAGTACTAAAACTAAATTGTAACCACTGAGCTACACACACACACAAAACCCTACTATACAAAACAACACACTTAATGTCATACATCCACTACTACGACTAATTACCAGTTAAAGTTTTCCATGACATTAAAATTTGGGTAATACCAATTACAAATTTCAATTATAGCAATAATAACACATTTAGAAGTTCAGAGACCGTACTTTAGCCTACCTCCTCAAGGCTGTGAAACTCTATGGAAAACACCCATATTACCTTATTACCTTTACCAAGGAATAAATATAATTATATAAACGAAATTTTGGATTCAGATCCGTATCTCTCGCCAAATCTAATCCCATGTTGACAGTCACGAGGCCCATATATAACTTATTACTCCATAATCAGGATCATGTGTAATAACAGTCTTAGTCACATACACACACACATCTTTACAGTACATCTTCACCCTTCATTAGAAACGAGGTAACAGATGACAAGACTGTACAGTACATGTTATTAAAATTTCTATTTCTATCAATCTCGCCTTAACAGGTCGTGGCCGTGTTTTTGTGTGTGATGGTGGTAGTGGCGGCTGGAGCAGCCTCTGGTGGTGGCAGTAGTTATGGCGGCGGCGGTGGCGGTGGTGGTAGTGGTGGTAGTGGTGGCGGCTTTGGAGGTGGTGGCGGCGGTTATGGCGGTGGCGGTGGCGGAAACAACTTCGCTCCAGCCCAGTACAGCTTCAACTACGCCATCGACGACCCGCCATCTGGCAACTACTTCGGTCACCAGGAGGAACGTGACAACGATGACACCCGTGGCAGGTAAAGTATAGAGGGCCAAGGGGGGGGAGGCAGGGAAGGGAGTCTTTAAAGGAGAAGGAAAGAAAACTGTGTTATAGTCATACACCAAGCAGAAAGACCATATACTACAAAGGAGATGGAGACTAAGAGGATGGACAGCAAGCATGAAAGAAAATAATAGAAAGGAGAGATCGTTGGGGAGGGGAATGAGATTGGCACGGGTCAGAAGGGGAGACAGGCAGGGGAGGAATTGAGGAAGGGAAGACAAGTGAGACATCTATAGGCAGGGGGGCAAGACGAGGCAGGTCCAATAAGGGAAAGAAAGGAAAGAAAGGCAGATAAGAGAATTTGGGAGGCAAGGGAGCTAGGCAGTCAGGGAGATATATAAGCATGAAGTTGTGTGTAATATAATAATGAGAGTATGTCTAACGCTATGTATGTATCTGCTGCAGTTACTTCGTTAATCTGCCTGATGGTCGCAAGATGACGGTGGACTACTTCGTGGACCAGTGGGGCTACCATCCCACCGTCACGTTTGAAGGCGAGGCTCAGTTCCCCAGTGGTGGAGGTGGTGGTGGTGGGTACGGTGGTGGTGGTGGTGGTAGTGGTGGTGGTGGTGGCGGCGGGTACCACTAACAGCCTACCACATCACCAGGACACATCACCAGGACACGTACAGTACACCGGAAGGACACATCCAGGATTAACGAGAAACTTAGTATAGAGAGTCTTAATAGGGAACCCCACAGGCAGGACATCACAGGGACATCCTTCCATTGGGACATTATCACCAGGGACACACGGTCAATATATTACACTATAAACCATGATTCACTACGACATCATAATTATTAAACAAGACATAATACAAACCACTAAGACACATCAGGAGAAAATATAACTAGGACATCATATTACCAAGAGAAATATCATGTAACAACAAGGATACATCAACATAAACATCAACACTATCAACAGCATCATATTATCAAGAGTTCAAGACAAATAACACACAACCAGGACACATCAACATAAAACATCACAAACTCGAACATCCTACCATGCATCGTACAGTACCACCAGATGCACCACAATAAGAACACTACAAACACATCACTACACAAACACACCAGGAAACACCACAGAGAGAGAGCGAGTAAGTAACCAGGTACAGTCATGGTCAAAAGTCCTGCAACCTGGTGAATAAAAGCGAGCTATTTGAGTGAATCTTATGAACCAGTATTTCAAAGACCAACAGCTATAGATTCGGATAATTTTTCGAGGCCATCTCATTGGAAGATATTGCAGGACTTTTGACCATGACTGTATATACATTACAGCTCCGAAGGTCAGCTCAGTATAACCTTGTCTGAATGTTATGTTATGATGACTGAGTGTTAAGCTACATTAGAGTTAAACGCATGAACACTTTTTGAAACTTTATGTATAGGTAGAAAATAATCATGTGCGAGGCGATGATGATGATGATGGCTGGTAAGATTGCCTCATTGACTATTACTGAATGTTTATGGAGCAATCGTTCTGTTCATCGTCAAGCCCATTTATATCCCCTGTGTACAACCCAATTACCCAGCTATCACGACCCCCACAATTCCATCCACACCCTCCCTTTCTTACCACAACAGGTTACTCCCTAAAACCCGAGTCCAGAAACTAAACAAACTTAACTTCAGGCGGGCTATATAGATTACATTTCCAAATCACACACACACACACACACACAAGTACAAAGACCAAATACACACAAACGATAACCGAATCTGAGAGCGTTTAAGGTATTTCCCAATGTACTGTCTTAAACTATTACTCTTAAGATTAAATGTTAACCTACTGTGCACGGTTGACCACCAATGACGTCATATTGAATATTATGTATGAGTGTTTTAGTTGTCTGGTACAGCTAATATATATTGACTCAAAAGTGCGTCAACCGAGCTAGTGAGGTGGTTTTGTTCTCTGTTGTAATTTCCTCCCCTTCCTTACACACATAATTATTACCTCAAGCTCCTTTTCTATTTCATTTTATACTTTGTATTGCGATGCAATAAAACTTGTTTTACTAGTATCTGTAATTCGTTACCACCCAGGGTTCCGCAAGTCTAGTAGAGGATAAACCAGAAAGAATTCATGAAGTGTATAGAACACGCACACTGCAAGGAAGAACCAAAAATCTTCAAGGATGTTAAAGAAAAAATAAATATATAATCTAGGGAAAAAGATGGAAGTGTAGTTTGAAAATGAAAAATAAAAGAAATAAGTGAGGAGATAAATCAAAGTTACCAATCAGATTTCTTAAGAGAATGATAATTCAAACCATATGTGTAAGAGAATATACTGATGCAGGAGAAACGGAAATATGTGATCAAACGAAAGGGCAATGTGACCAGACGAAAAGTCGGGATGAATTCTTGAAGATTATAGAGAACAATTGGTCAAACCCATAAATAAAATCTTAAGGAACGATTTGAAAGATGGAAAAGTGTCCCATGAATAAGGAAGAGCAACCACATTATCACTCTCCACCATTAAGGAAACCTATTGGTGTGATAGCAAAACTCTGTGAAAAAATAATTAAGAATAAATGGATGAGTAAGTTTCTGAAGGAAGAAAGAACAAATTATTTCCTGACAATAAAGTTTGAGAAATGGAAGATCATGTGTTCCGTATTTGTTATGACTATACTCAAGAGTAATTGACACTGTACGAAAAAGAAAGGGCTGGGTAGACTACACCTGCCTGGATTTAAAGAAAGCATTTGACAAGATCCCACAAAAAAGACTTATGGAAGTTGAAAAAATTCGGAGGCATAACAAGAAACTTGAATAAAGATGTAAAAGACAGATAAACTGATAGAAAGATGAGAACCGAAATTATAGATGTGAAATCAGAATAGAATGAGGTTACCTGTGAAGTCTCATTAGCAGGGGCGTCATTTGGGAGGGGGGAAGGGGGGACAGCGACCACACCCTGGCCTGTTCTATCTGTCTCTCTTACTATTTCTCATTCCTTCTGAGTAACTGGCGAGATCGCCTGATTGGGTGGCACCAATCAGGGGAGGCTACTGTTGATGGGTTCATTGGCTCGGGGGTACCATTGAGTGGCACAACAAGGGAGGTTATGGGTTCGTTGGCTCGGGGTACACTCGCAATCCAAAATATGTATCCAGGCTTACTTCTAATAGCCTGATCGAGTATTAAGTGAGCTCAAGCAAATATGAAAGTGGATATACGTGAGCAATTGGTTCACTATTATGTCAAATGATTCGAAACTTCATCAAGACCTGGATACAAATTTTGGATTGCGAGTGTACAGTCATGGTCAATAGTCCTGTAACACCTTCCAATGAGATGGCTTCGAAAATTGATCCGAAACTATAGCTGTTCATCTGTGCAATATTGGTTCATAAGATTCTCACCAAGAAAATGCCAAATATACCCTGTCAATTCCTGACCCCTAATTCTTTACCTGGAACCGGCAAATTAAGTACTTATTGGACTCACAATGGTTACCTACACCCTGCCAAGTATAGTGAGATATGTTAACAACTTTTGCAGATATCTGATTCACTAACCACCTAACGAACTTGAGAAAACACACACACACACACCTGTAGGGGGGTATTGCCTGCATTAGTGATGTCGGTAATACTTTAAAGGGGATGCTGATGGTATAATGGTTAGCACACTCGCCTCGCAAGCGAGAGATCCCGGGTTTGATCCCCAGGTCAGTGCAATTGTTGGACAATTTTCCAAGCCCCCTATGTCCCTGTTCACCTAGCAGTAAGTAGGTACGCAGCTGTAAGAGCAAGGATAGCAACCTTGTAGGCTGGGGGAAGATGTGTTGATGTAACTATAGACTTGACTCCCTTAATGACCAACACCATGAGTCGATAGGCATAAAGCCCTAAATCTTGTTTATTTAAGGGTTTTGGCGCCCCTTCGGCCCCAGCCACTAGCTTTTAGTTCTTCAACTGTCCCACTTTTCTGGCGCTATATGACCTCGCTGTTGCAGCGCCTAATATATATCAATCAATCAATCAATCACACACACACATACACACACTGGAAGGAAAAAGTTATACAACAATTATTTGTAAATGAGTTACAGGGATGGAGGATTAACAGAGTACACTACTGTATAGTGTATGCTATACTAACACGAGATCAAAAGGGCACACCAAGAAACAACATAACATAAGATGACAAAAACATCAGGAAATATGACACAACACTGTGTAGGTCACCGGAATTTATAACTAGATGAAGTTGTGAGCCCAAAACACTTTCAGATTCAAAGAGTGTATGATAAAATGGAAAAGAGAGACGGGACAATACGAACATGCTTCAATCCAGTAAAAATAATACAGAATGTACTGTAAGCACATGTGACGTCACTGTTCGCTCGGCGGCCATGTTGGTAGTATACCTCTATGTATACAAGCAGAGGGTAGTGGTTATGTCTAGCACGTTTCATTGATTTGGATGAGTGTTAGACCTCCTTTAAGGGGATATTTAAGAATGTCATGGTTTTGCTGCATGGTGAGATGTTCTAACACAAACTTCCTGGTTTGTCCTTCTTCCGGATAAGAAACCAATGAGATGCACACGAGAAACTGCTGATCAAGAGAAGGAATATCCAGGGAGCAAACATCAAACCCCTCTCCTCCCCCTACAATCTTGGGGAAGAGCCGGGGAAATTGTGGTTTTTGTGTAGGGGAAAACCCTAATAATTATAGGAAAATAATGATTAGTTTGGAATTAATATTCTCCTTTATAAGAACCATATGGGATAACAATTTAAAGTGTTACTAGGATATCATACCTTTCTAAGCCTACAGTATATTGATTCATGACATAATTACAACTTCATACTGGGCCTATACATGAATTTGCAAGAAGCTTGAGGGGGGATAGCGGACATCTCTTCCATATTAACCAACTGGGCGTCATTGAGCATGTTTTAGTTTATGATAACTATTATGATATGTGGATTTAAGCCATATGCAACCTTGGACCAAATAGCACTTTTGTGGAGCAGTTTGGTATGAAAACCAGAAGTCATGCTTGCGCTTTGTTGTAAACAACGACTCCATGAAGCATATCAAAACAAACGTAGCTTATCTCCTCCGTAGCCCTACCTCCGTACGGTTCGTGACGTCATTAACGGAAGTCGGATCCGTACATAAGGGCTAATGTGAACCGGGCATAAGTTGTGTAGATGAAGGTTTTGTAGTACTGTAAATTAATCTACAAGACAGCAGACAATTCACCTTTCAGATCCAATACCAAATCAAATTATATATTACCAAACAGATTTTTCATTACTAAATTGGGCCTGATTTGGTAATGAAAAATACCAAATGGCAACCCTGTCAGTCTACCACGTCACGCCGATCAGCTGAGTGAGAACCCCCTATTCTTTTACTGTACACACGGGAGAAAATTTGAGAATAATGGAGTAACTTATATATTATACCGTAATTTAACATGGGAATAATGTTCATACCTGTACTTTCTATACATATTGACAGACTTTGTGCTACATAAAAGGATTTTCAGTTGTGCTTAGTTCTCTGTAATAATGTTACGACGTTCAAGCGAATGATAACTGTCTATATCAGTGTACCCTACCACTGCTCATTCTCTATGTTAAGACATTCAGAGAAAACTGTATTACTTTGTCTCTGATAAATATATTGACCACTGGTGAACTTTCCTGAAATTCCAACTAGTTCACTTCCACTCCGGACACCAGACAGTCATGAAGGTAATGAAGATCAATCAGTACTTGGGCACTACACCACAAAACCTCACCAGTAACGTAGAGAAGAGTTAAGGGCAACACCTGACACCATATATTTATTCGTATAAACCGGTAAACGTAAAATTTTGTATCATTTCTGACACCCGACGACTTTTCTTAATAACAGAGAAGGCATTCCTGGATAAAATGTAAATTCTCAGATGATACATTTGGCTACTACAGTGATGGAGGAAGGTGCTGTCTAGGAGTTAGTATATTGAAGTAAAGACACCTCTCCCTTTTCGTCGCTACATGGACGTCTCAATATCAAGTGGCAATAATAGTTATCAATCTTTCTTCTTACTGTGTTCTCCTCTTCGTCTTATCCTCCATTTCCCTATTCTTCACCCGTTCGCATACCATCCATTAAAATGTGTAGAAGTTGATTAAAAAAAAAAGTTTCTGCTGATGTTACATCTGCATTAAAACTACCTAATAATGTATGCTAACGTGTTAGTTAATACAGTATGAACGGAAATTACGAAGAAGAGTTGATACTGCCGTGATGTAAACAAATTCATTAAAAAATTACATATTGTGAACTTGTGTGACTGCTTTCTTTGGCAAACTATACAGGCAAGTACAGTTAGTAGACTCCAATTCACTGACTAGATCATAAAATGTTGCATAATTTTCCAGCGGCTCAATACCTAGCTATTTCATTCAACTTTAATCATCATCTATAACATAACCTATTGCCTTAGTACGGTATTTCAGAGGTCACAGAATATGTATGCATCCGACAACATTACATCATTCACGGGTTAATTCTCGACCTGATTCACATACCTTTCCACACCCCATAATATCTATCTCTATATACCTTTCTATCAGAGAATGAACATGCACTATCATCAGCAAAAGTCGTGTCGCCTCTCCCGCCCCCTCGCCACATATACTTAAAAACCAATCTCGTGAATCCGAAGCAACAACGGACTGAACTGAGGATTAAATTTTCTCACCTCAATTGTCCCTCCTTACAAACCGGGCTCTGCTTTTGCATATTAACTTCCGCTGTCCTGTTTCACTAAACTGCATTTAAATGATTCGAGCTTTGTACGTAATAACATGAGAACAGTGTGTTGTGTTTCCTATATAATATGTCTGCCAACACAAATCCTAACTTGTAAGAAAGGTGCATCATGGAATAAATTCCGTCTTGATAAAGTTAGGGATAATCGGGATACCTTTAGGAACGGACAGCTGTGAATATGACCCAAAGAACTAAACCTGGGAGTACACAACAATTTGTTTTAATCCTAACCTTAACCAACCAAACTCAAAACTATAAACAATCCCAAACTATCTGCACTTGCACACCAATAATTAATCAACTACTAAATAAACTAATAACTCCAAGCACAATCAATAAACTAAAATGGACCCTGCAAACGAAGCAACCAAACCCGATCAAATCAAAACTAACCCAACCCAAAAAAACTCACGACCAAACCCAATCAAATCAAAACTAACCCAACCCAAATACCACCACGATCCAACCCAATCAAATCAAAACTAACCCAACCATAAAACCACCACGAACAAACCCGATCAAATCAAAACTAAAACAACCCAATCACATCAAAACTAACCCTACCCATACAACCACTATAGCCAAACCAGATCAAATAAAAACTAACTCAACCCATACAACTACCGCTACCACCACCACCACCACCACCACAACAACAAGACGAGCGCCGTGCTACTCCTGCTGGCGATGGTGGTGACGGTGGCGCTGGGGAAGGCTGCCTACCACGACCACCCAGCCCAGGATAACAACGACAAGGCTGGTGGCATGGACGGTGACAAGTGGGACGAGACAGAGTGGATGCATTGGGGGCAAGACTTCTACGATCACGGCCCTAATCCCTATCATGGATGAGTCAACACGAAGGCGAGGTGTGTCTGTGTGTGTGTGTGTGTGCTAGAGGGAGGGAGATAGTGTGTGTGTGTGTGTGTGTGTGTGTGTGTGTGTGTGTGTGTGTGTGTGTGTGTGTGTGTGTGTGTGTGTGTGGCTGGAGGGAGAGAGATAATGTGTAATAATAATAATAATAATAATAATAATAATAATAAACGGTTTATTAGTTTGGCAGTCATAGGGCTAAAAATATACATAGCAGTGAAGAAAATGAGCATGAGTGATGATCGAGTACATGATACATAATATATATACATAAGCGAGTGTGTGTGTGTGTGTGTGTGTGAGATAGTGAATTCTGGGTGGGAGACGTGTGTGTGTTTGTGTGCTGGAGGGAGAGATAAAATTTGTAGTGTGTGTGTGTGTGTGTGTGTGTGTATGTGTTGAAGGGAGGGTGTGAATGTGTGTGTGAGAGAGAGAGAGAGTGAGATAGAAAGAGTGAGTGTGTGCATGTGTGTGCTGGGGGGAGGGAGATAAAATATGTAGGGAGGGAGTGTGTGAGATTGAAAGTGTGAGTATTGATATGTGTGAGATTGTGAAGGTGAAGGTGAAGGTGTGTGTGTGTGTGTTAGAGAATGAGTGCTTCAGAGTGAGAAAGGACTTGTGTGTGTGTGTGTGTTTTAGAGAGAGAGAGAGAGAGAGAGAGAGAGAGAGAGAGAGAGAGAGAGAGAGAGAGAGAGAGAGAGAGAGAGAGAGAGAGAGAGAGAGAGAGAGAGAGAGAGAGAGAGAGAGAGAGAGAGAGAGAGAGAGAGAGAGAGAGAGAACAGGGGGAGGGGGGGAATACATTTTTAAGCATAATGAATATAACCTTTAGTTCAGTATACCAATGTATCGATTCTACCACAAAGACTTTTCACTACACCACCTCACTCACTCACTCATCATTCTTCATTCATTCATTCACTCACTCCTGACAGTCAACAAATACTTCACCACACACTCCTCTCCTTCCCTCCTAGTGTTCTGTCCCTCCTTTCACGATTCCTTCTTGTAATAAATTAGTCCTTGCTACCTCCCTTCCTATCCATGCATACACCAACTAATATTTTATCATCGTTCTTTTTTCTCTTCGACAGATGCTGGACTAAAGTGACACGAGATCTGGACACCATCTTTCAAGACAGCTGGCTTCCTTATTAATTAATTAACTATGTAGTGCATTGTGGAGATGTAGTGTGTAATCCAAATTCTTTAAAAAAAACCTGCAAATCTCTCTCTCTCTCTCTCTCTCTCTCTC
>JAWQEG010003773.1:25000-80688 GCA_033782935.1 Petrolisthes cinctipes | reverse complement strand
TGTAAATGTCTCTTATCTCTCTCTGTGTGGACACGAGGGTATTGGGACGACGAGCTAGCGGGCACCCGGCGACACCACCACCACCACACACACACACACTCCCGACGCACTTGCTCGGTTGGTTGGTTGGCTGGTCTTCTCACTCTCTCTCTCTGTCTCTCCCCTCACTCTTACTGCCTGCCTACCTACCTACTCCACCGTTTACATCTTCCCCTTCCCTCCTTCCCCCCCCCCTCCCACTACCTACCTCTACTCTCACTCTCTCTCTCTCTCTCTCTCTCTCTCTCTCTCTCACACACACACACACACACACACACACATACACAACATTCTCTCTCTCTCTCTCTCTCTCTCTCTCTCTCTCTCTCTCTCTCTCTCTCTCTCTCCTCTCTCTCTCTCTCTCTCTCTCCTCTCTCTCTCTCTCTCTCTCTTATGTCTGTCTACCTTCACTCGTTTCAGACAAATACACTGTCTCTCTCTCTTTCCCCTAAGTGCTCCATTATGCTCTCTCTCTCTCTCTCTCTCTCTCTCTCTCTCCTCTCTCTCTCTCTCTCTCTCTCTCTCTCTCTCTCACACAACATCTACTAAAATTATTATCCTACTCTAAACTTTTCCTTACTATACAACATATTCATATAAATACACCATGCACCACCACTACCACTACCACTACCACTACCACTACCCTCATCTGACCTTGCCACGGCCACTCAGTCTGTCTTCCTTCCTCTTCCGTCTCATACTTCCCTCCTCCTCCACCTCTTCCTCTCTCTACCTGCCTGCCTGCCTGCCTGCCTTCCCTCTCTTTCTATCATCGCTACAATGCCCCCCTCTCTTCATATATCTTGTTAGTAAGACACCCTCTCTCTAGTCTTCTTCTCTCTCTCTCTCTCTCTCTCTCTCTCTCTCTCTCTCTCTCTCTCTCTCTCTCTCTCTCTCTCTCTCTCTCTCTCTCTCTCTCTCTCTCTCTCTCTCTCTCTCTCTCTCTCTCTCTCTCTCTCTCTCTTATATACAGCCGTCTTAATCTCAGTCTTCTCTCTTCCTCCTTCTCTTCTACTTGCCCTGCCCTGCCCATCCCTATTCCTACCTACCCTTCCTTACCACACTCTAACCCCCTCGTCCCTACCGCTCCCTGTAACCCCTATTCCCCTAACCTCCCCTACTGCAACCCTCCCTTCCCTGTCATGGCATGTAACCCTTCCCTTACCCTCCCCTGCAACCCTTCCTTCTTCCCTATACCCACTCCTGCTGTACCCTTCCTTCGCTGTCATGCATGCCCAGAACCATTCCCATACCCTATCCTACCATACCCCTATACCCTACCTTCCCTGTCATACCCAGAACCCATTCCCATACCCTACCCTACCCTACCCCTATACCCTACCTTCTCTGTCATGCCCAGAACCCATTCCCCATACCCTACCCCTACCCCTACCCCTACCCCTACCCCTACACACCTAAACACCCTCCTTCACGTGGCCAAACTGCCTGAGCGATTTTCCCCAAGTTTTCCTCCACCAGTCTGTGTGTGTGTGTGTGTGTGTGTGTGTGAGTGTGTGTGTGTGTGTGTGTCTGAATGTTGTGTGTGCGTGCGTGTGTGTGTGTGTGTGTGTGTGTGAGTGTGTGTGTGTGTGTGTGTTCCCTTCGCAATCTCATCTCCTCTGCCTCATCATGTGCATCGTTCGCATAATTATGTTTCCCTCGAGTGTGGTGTTAGCAAAAGCGGTGAAGAATACTAAACAGCACTCAGAAATAGCGACACATACACACACGAGAGAGAGAGAGAGAGAGAGAGAGAGAGAGAGAGAGAGAGAGAGAGAGAGAGAGAGAGAGAGAGAGAGAGAGAGAGAGAGAGAGATACAGACAGACAGAGAGAGAGAGAGAGAAGAGAGAGAGAGAGAGACGGAGAGACAGAGAGAAGGGAGAGAGACCCCCACCCCAGCCAGCCAGTAGTAGCTATACCCACCACTACCACCACTACTACCACCACTACCACTACCACCATCAAAGTCCCCCTCCCTCCCTCCTTCCTACTACATTCCTGTCCGCCTCACACAGCCAATGCTCACTGGGTTCGCGTGTCCCCTCACAGGAGTTAGTTGCTATTGGCTGGGTTCTCCGTCGCCTTGGTAACACTGTAAACAACCTCCCAGGATTCGAAGTTTTGCCGCCAAGCCCGCCAAAACCCAATTTTAGATGGCTGTAAATGGAACACTGGCGGGGTTGAGTTACCGAGGTACACGGGAATGGGTTGGTTGGGTTGTTGGGTTGGTTGGTGGTTGGTGGGGACAATACGTTTCTTTACACTAGTAGGTGGGCTATGTCTGTTTGTCTCTCTGTCTGTCTCTCTCTGTCTGTCTGTCTGTCTGCCTGTCTGTCTGTCTGCTACTCTGTCTGTCTCTCTTCTCTCTGTCTTTCTGGCTGTCTCTCTCTCTGTCTGTCTGTCTGTCTGTCTGTCTGTCTGTCTCTCTCTCTCTCTCTCTCCTCTCTCTCTCTCGTCTCTCTCTCTCTCTCTCTCTCTCTCTCTCTCTCTCTCCTCTCTCCTCTCTCTCTCTCTCCTCTCTCTCGTCTCTCTCTCCTCTCTCTCTCCTCTCTCTCCTCTCTCTCTCTCTCCTCTTCTCTCTCTCTCTCTCATCCTGTACCAAACATACCCTCAGTACTGTGTTGTGGTCGTACAGGTTTATGTATGAGACATTGGAAGCAACTGTTCTGCTGCTGAGTTTTAGGGTGAAAAAAAAGACAACACATAGTTAGCATTTTGTTGCTATTCTAGTGCCTTATATTATACTTTATTTCTCGTCCCTTTAGTACCTTTATAATGATTTACTAATATACTGAATTATAAAGTAGAGACATTTGTTTTGATCACTTATATATATATACGTGGCTACATCATTTTAATTCAGGGGGGATTTTCTTGTTGTTGGTGAATATATTGAAGGGCTACTCATTCCTCCAAACTATATATGCCAGAAAAACAGATGCCCTCAATGGTACTCATAGGGGATCTGTTGTTTCGTGGCATAGTTTGGAGGATATAAGAGATCTTCCAATTCACCAAAATGACAATCTCCCCTTAAGGACCACCGTGATGTGAAGTCAGAAAATTGGAGGTTAGTGAGTCCTTCATGTATTTGCCACGAAACACACACACCTATACTGCATTGAAGGAGTTTGTTTCATGGCTTAGTGAGGAGGAATCAGAAGCCACCAGGTCGGTATCATACACGATCACAGGGTCCTTTTATTTCTTCATAGAGACCTGCAGTATAACATAACAACACAGTATATATGGGTATTAACTCGTTTCCAAAATAATATTAAAGTTATTTTTTTATCTTATATATATATTTTTTTTTCTTTGCTCAAACAGTTATTTTTACTGGTATTATTAATGTCTCTATTGGCATGAGATGGTAGCATAACTCTGTATTTCCATGATATATGTAACACAGAGAGAGAGAGAGAGAGAGAGAGAGAGAGAGAGAGAGAGAGAGAGAGAGAGAGAGAGAGAGAGAGAGAGAGAGAGAGAGAGAGGTAAGGCACACACACACACACACACACACACACACATACACACACACACACACCAGCTACAAAATTACTGTAGTGGTTTTCGCAAGTAAGTAAATTTAGGACAATATTATCATACCTTGATGATGCTTGTGTTCTTCATTGCCTAGATATATGTTGTTAGATAATATTAACTTTATCAAATATATCAACAACAAAAAAAGCTATACATCCTTAAACGAAAGATGGAGTTTTTCTTTGGGTTTAAACTTTATCAATATATGAAAAAAAAACTATATATCCTTAAACGTAAGATGGGGTTTCACTCTGGGTTTAAGGGTTTCAATTTTTTTTTTTTTTTTTTTTTTTTTTTTTTTTTGTGGGTGGGGTAAATTGGAGTGCTTTTGATTGCCCCAGACTATGCCAGATAACAGACCACTTAAATATACTTCTATAGGGGATCTGTATTCTTGCATTGTATAGAGGCTACGTAGACTCCTCAAATTATTCGTGGACAACAAACACAGTGGATACGAGAGGACACTGACTGCCCCTGTGAGTGTTGCCAGGTCAGGTTGGTTGGCTGGCTGCAGTTCAGGTTTTTCGTTGGTATATTTTTTAGTGGCCGGGTTACTAGGCTACTGATTCCTTCAAACTTAAGGTGGTAATTCCCTTTTGTTACATTGGAGTGCCTTGATTCCTCCAAAGTATGCCAGGAAACAGGACCAGAAGAGCACAAATAATGGTGTTCTGTTGTTTGGAATAGTTTGGAGGATTCAGTTGCTCCAGATTTACCAACACAGAACTTCCTCCTTAAGGTACCCTGTACGTGATATAGTCAGAAAATTGAAGATAAATGAGTCCTTCAAATATTACCACGAAACACCAACTATAAGGAAGGAGCTTGTTTCGTGGCACGGTGAGGATGAATCAGAAGCCTCCAATTTTCATACACGATCACAGGGTCCTTCATTAAGGGGGTAGTATAGTGTTGATAAATCCGGAGCAACTGATTCCTCCAAGCAACAGGCCACCATTATTTTTGTTACTCTGGTCCTGTTTCCTGGCATACTTTGGAGGAATCAAGGCACTCCAATGTATTAAAGCTACACTATCACCTTTAATGCTACTAAAAGTGGATTTGTTTCATGATATAATATTATATAGCCTTAATTTGAGTTATATATAGTAGCCCTCCAGTTTATCTTCAAGAGAGTACCGTATTCCCTTAAAATATAAATAAATATAGTAATAATAGTAAGCCTTTTTCTGGGATAATAGCTACGGTACACAGGTAATATAACGTAATATAATAGCCTTTAGTCCTCCTCTTTCTTGATATAGAAAAAAATAACAATTGAAGTTGCAAAACACCATAGTTACTCATTTATTATTATCGTTTTCTCTCTTATAAATCGGTTCAAAGAAAGTGTAACTATTATATTCCTACCTAACCTGTCTTGAGGCGGATGTTTTCCAATCTGCTGTTCAATATGTTTATTATTGTTATTTCATATAATTATCAATGTTGTCGTTGTTTTCTTTCATGATATTACTGCAATTGTTTACATATATTTACTCATAATCATTTCTCACCTTGTATCAAATAACTTCATGGTGGCCTTTAGCGGCAATTTAACGTTCCCCAGAGTGTTGGGGCTTGTACTACAGGTGTTGTGAGAGAGTTAGCAGGCCGTGCAGAGCAGAGTGTGTTAAGATGGTTTGGACATGTGGAGATAATGGAGGAGAATAGAATGGTAAACAGGATAGGGGGTTTAGATGTGGAAGGTGTAAGGAGAAGAGGAAGGCCACAGAGGAGATGGATGGACACCGTGAAAGGAGCTGCTCTGAGTGGAAGAGGTATATCTGTGGAGCAAGGTAGAGTGATTGCGCATGACAGAAACGAGCGGAGGAGGGTGGTGAATGCTTGAAGAGTGGACGCGTCTTCACGGTCCTTGGAGGAGTGTGGCCTGCATTGAGTGTGGCCCATGGCCTGCTGGATGCTGGAGGGGGAGTTTGCCCTGTAGTGAAGTGGCAGGGGTAAACCAGCTTTTGCTGTCGGGCCTTGCTATGGATGCAAACATAGCTGTGCCCCTTGTAGTCTCACAAGGGGATGCGGTTGTGCGATGGGGGTTGCTCCCTCTTCCAACAGGGATTGGGGGATTGAGATGTGGAGTGTGTGTGTGTGGGGGGGGGGGGGGAGAATTTCTACGTTAGGGCATTTGTGTTTCGGAGGGTGTGCGACATGACGAGGCTACCTCCAGCGTGGAGATGAAGGCCTGGTATATGTATGTGTGTATGTATGACCTGTATCTGTATTAATATTTAATATTGGAGTTACCTTGGACTGAGGAGTATTCTCGAGGAATTAATTCATTTGTTTGATGTCCATTGTAATTAGTCAACGTGAGTGCTGTCATATGTAATAATGATCTTTGACTTTTTTCCAGTTCATACCACCTGTGTGAGAGTGTGAGGTAGGATATATAGGGGTCGGCAATGGCATACTATAGACTTGCTTGGGGAGGGCTGGAGGAGGCAGGCGATGGCATAGCCTACTGGGCCGTATTCAAGAACATCCGTAGTGTATACGATGGCGTGGTACTGGTAAGATGGCTCCGTTGTTTGTCTATGGAGCCATCGTACCGGTACCATGCCATTATATGCACCACAAACGTACTTGAATATGGTCCACTATATCCATGCTTGGGGAGGGCTGGAGGCAGGGAGGTGGCTGCATGGTTTTCTTTAGTGCTGCTGAATGGTAAACTTGACTATTTCGGTCAGTATTGACTAATACTAGTTGTTTTTCTTTTGGTTATGTATAGTATTTGAAAAGTGACACTTCGTTACTCTGAATATGGCCCATACAGTACAGTTTATCAAAGTTGTGACATAATAAACATGCATAGTCAGTTGATTTTCTTAAATTTTACTTATTG
The DNA here is from genome assembly GCA_033782935.1 of Petrolisthes cinctipes. Taxonomy (NCBI): domain Eukaryota; kingdom Metazoa; phylum Arthropoda; class Malacostraca; order Decapoda; family Porcellanidae; genus Petrolisthes; species Petrolisthes cinctipes. The sequence continues at coordinate 74,233 of JAWQEG010003773.1, read as the reverse complement.
TTTACTGTATACGGTTTTCAACGGGCTACGTATACATGTTAGGACAATCATTATATTATTGTCAAGCTTTGCAAGTTTCGTATAATTCTAAGCAGAGATAAAGTGGTTGATGTTAAATATGTCCAAATTCGTATTATAATGACTGGCGTCCCATTAATTTTCTTAAGGACCTTGTGCATGATCATGTATTAGAATAGGGGGCTTCTAATTCCTCCTGACTACACCACGAAACAAGCTCCTTCCATATAGGTGGTGCTTCGTGGTAGTATATAATCGAAGGACTCATTTACCTCCAATTTTCCGATTACATCACTGCTGGGCTCCTTAAAACGTTTAACGCCGACGTGAAAGGAACAGGTTTTCTATTGCATGACTAGTTTTCTGTGTAGCCACATAATATATAGTACTTCCATCATGTACACTTCATTTTGACGATTTAATTAACATACCTCATATATTTATAAACATTTTTAAATTTGATATAATTATGTCAGATGAACATGTGGTAAAAAATAATTAGAGTTGTCGAGTTGTTGATGCGAAGTTGTGATCGGTGGAGTTAGGAAGGAAGTAGAGTCTAGTGATGCCAAGTATGGAGAATTTTTCCTAGACATGGGGAATTTGAGGTACCAATGGAGAAATTTTAGTTAAGACAGTTCAAAAGTAAATGGGGACATTTCTACAAGACGAAATATCAAGATGGTAAATGTAAGACCATCTTCAAGAGTAAATATGGAATTTGTGAGGTAAATAGGGAAATTCTGATGTTGAAGTTGGGAAATTTCGTCAAGCAGACCTGGCAACACTGGTGGCTTAGGGGAAGGCAAGGTGTGTTCACAAATATTAACACGGCAACACCTTCAAAACATTATACCCGTTACCTTGTTATGTGGTGTGTGTGTGTGTGTTCTGAACAGTGGAAGCTCAATAAATCCTAATTAAGGACTAGTGAGTAAATTGGTTGGTGGCGAGTTGAGAGGAAATCTGTGAGTGAGGCTGGTTCGGCTCCCAGCATTAAACCAGTGTTGCCGAGTATGGGGAGGTTTTTTTTCCTAGACATGGAGAATTAGAGGTATCAATGGGGAAATTATGTAGATATTGTTCAAGCGTAAATGGGGAAATTTCTACTAGACGAAATATCAAGATGTAAATGTGCGACTATCTTCAAGAGTAAACGGAAAATTATTGAGGTAAATAGGGAAATTCTGATGTTGTAGTTGTGGAAATTTTGTCAAGCAGACTCAAATAGATGCATAATAAATAAGTAATATATAAAACAATATAAATATTTTTTTAGGTAAATAGGGAAATTCTGATGCTGCAGTTGGGGAAATATCGCCAAGCAGACCTGGCAACAGTTCTGCCAGCTGAGCCAGTTGTGCTAGGTTCAAAACTGTTTCTCTGTTTTAGGGAATTTTGAAGTCTACACAGGGAAAAAATATAAATATTGTTCAAGAGCAAACGGGGAAATTTCAACCAGACGAAATACCAAAAAGATCGTCAATGTTCCAGAGTTAACAGGGAATTATTGAGGTAGTCTTGAAGTAGTTTAGAGGCCTACCTCACAGCCGTGGTGGTCCACCGCTGCTCCCGATCCTGGCGTCCTTATTCCTAAGGACCACCTCATCTGGTATGTTGTTAGAGGTCCGGCATCTGGCAGTATAGCCCAGCACCGGGGGTTCGTCTGGCACCGTCCACAGGAACTTTTCCAGGCCAGACTTGAAGTTCTCCACTGGGCAGCCAGTAGTGTTCCTCACCTCTTTTGGTATTGCATTGAAGACCTTAGGCCCCTCATGAATTAGGCTAGATGCTAGCAGGGTCCTGATCCTCTCTGGGGCTCTGATTGGCAGGCTACTCCTTATTCACTTGCGTCCACTCCTCTCGGTGGTGTATGGCTGCAGAGCGAGGGGTGCAGGATTAGGTACCTGTCCCTCCAGGATCTTCCACATGTAGATGACCCGGTACCTGTCCCTTCTTCGTTGCTGCAAGTAGAGCCTCATCTCCATGAGTCTATTCCAATCCCTCTGATCTGCCTCGTGAACGACCTCTGCACCATTTTCAGTTGTTGGATGTCGCCCCTCTTGTGAGGCGACCACAGCTGGCTGCAGTAGTCCAGCAGGGGCTGTATTAAGGTCTTCCAGAGGCTCAGCATTGTTTTGTGGTTCTCTGGTGGTGAAGGTCCTTAGCACCCAGCCCGCCATCCCTTTAGCTTTTTTTTTATTGTCGCCGCAATGTGGTGGTGGAAGGAGCAGTCTTCACTGAGGTGTACCCCCAGGCATTTAGCATATGGCTGTGGTGAGATTTCCTGTCCTCCTTTCGTGTATAGTTTTGTTTCTTCCTTTATGTCTTGCTTCTGCCCGTGCCTTAACATCTCAATTTTTTTTTTTTTTTCGTTAAATGTCATGTTGCTTGCTGCTGCCCAAGCATAGACAATGTTGAGGTCTCCTTGTAGGCAGCACACTTCAGCAGTGGTGACAGGAAGACTAATACAGGTGTCATCAGCAAAAGAAGAAAGGCATGAGCTTCCCACTCTCTCACCAATGTCCCCTATATGGATCAGGAAGAGGAGAAGGCCCACTACTGAACTCTGTGGAAACTCCACTGATTACTTCTGCTTCCTCTGATTTATGTCCGTCCACTGTGACTGTTTGGAGGCGTCCTGTGAGGAACGCGTGAATCCACACTCCCAGTTTCCCTGTTATGCCGAGAGCCTTGATCTTGTGTAGTAGGATGCAGTGGTCAACCTTGTCAAAGGCCTTTGCGAAATAAAGGAACACGACATCCACATTCTTCCCCTCGGCCAGGTTATGCAGGACCCAGTCATGATGTGCCAGGAGTTTTGATAGGCAGGACCTTCCCTTCCCTGAAGCCGTGTTGGTTGTCTGTGAGCAGGTGGTGGTTCTCCATGTATGCGACAATCTTGTTTCTGGCACATTTTTCAAAGATTTTGATGAGGTGAGAAGTGAGGGCTACCTGTCTATAATTCTTCGGTAGACTCCTGTCGCCACCTTTATAAATTGGGAACACAGTAGCTTTTTTGAGCAGCTCTGGAACCAACCCTGTGTCCAGAGAGCATCTCCACAACTTGCATAGTGGCTGTGCCAACGATTCCCTACACTTGAGAAGTAGAATGGCTGCCTGGCACCCCATCTGGACCAGCTGCTGAATTCGGTGATATTGAAGTTGAGGTAAAAAGGTAAATTCTGATATTGAAGGTAAGGCAAAAAGGGAAATTCGGATGTTGAAGTTGAGGTAAATAGGGAAATTCTGATATTGAAGCTGGGGAAATATGGTGCAGCAGACCTGGCAACACTGCTGAGCATTCCCAGCCGGTGGCAAGATGGACGAGCTCGGTGTGGAAGTCCTGGGTCCTCATGGGGCCTATTATAAGGTATTGTGGCCCTCACAGGACTCCCCTCCCTATAAACAATGTGACTTAGATGTTTAGCGTTAAGTATTAAGGGTTATTGAGGGTAAATGAAGGTTAATTAAGGCTTAAATAAGGGTTAATTGAGGTGGGTATTGAATGGCAACCAATGCTCCCAACATGTAAACAACTTGGTGACATGTGGGCCATATTCAAGAACAATGATGGTGTATACGATGGTGTGGTGCCGGTACGATGGCTTAGTTGTTTTTCTATGGAGCCGTCGTATTGGTACCACGCCATCGTATGCACCACAAATGTTCTTGCATACGGCCCTAACATGGGAGGACACATGAATGGGTTTGGAGGATACATTAAAGAGTTTGGAGGACACAGGAAAGGTTTTGGAGGATACATAACTAACAATAGGAACGATAATTAACTACCCCACTAGGAGATTTAATATTAGAGTTAATTAGATATGTTGGGACGGTACTATACATGTGGTGCACCAACCAACCACGTTTATGGGAAATCGGGAGGCTACTGATTCCTCCAAACTACTTCCTGGAAACAAAACCCCTCCATAAGGAACTATTATACAAGGGATGTGTTTTATAACTGAGTTTGGAGGCCTACATTGTCTCCAAATTGAACACAAAAGGTTGCTTCCCTTAGTTAAGGACCCTTTGAACGTGTATGAAAATTGGAGGCTTCTGATTCCTCCTGACTATGCCTCAAAAACAAGCTCCTTCCATATAGGTGTGGGTGTTTCGTGGCAATATTTGAAGGACTCATTTATCTCCAATTTCTGGGGATGGTAACGTATACTTTTGGTACTTTTGTAGCTCCTTGATTCCTCTAAATTTTGCCAAGAAACAGGACCAAATGAATATGAATATTGGTGGTCTGTTGCTTGGAATTGTTTACAGGAATCTGTTGGGTAAATATTGAATGAATTACCGTTATTGCGTACGGTTTTTCTACCTTCATTACCCACTTATATAGACAATTCTAAGACTATTTTCTTCTATGGCATTTTCTCCGCAAATGCCCCATTTCCAAGATAGGGCATATTCAAATGGGGCATTTTGAAATTAGCCTGACCTTACCTGACCTGACCTAACCTAACCTAGACCGCATCAGACTACCGGGACCTAACCTGGGCTAACTACCGGAACCTAACCTGGGCAAACTACCGGGAAATAATCGTGATAAAGTACAATAAATGACTGGGGCTAAATACTGGGACCCAACCGGATCTGGCAACACTGCTGCAAAACGGTAATTCTTTCAATAAATACCATCTGTTGCTCCAGATTTACCAACACTGTATCTCTCCTCTTAATGCTTTCTCATAATAATAATAATAATTATAATAATAATATGATGATAATAATAATGTGCTCATAGGACGGAATATAATATGCAGTTTACTTTAATTGTTGCATCATCTTACATCTTGTTAGTGGGTCTTTGATATTGTTATTAGTATGTGGATTTAATGAGCCGAACTTTGGTATCGGGAATCATCAGTGCATTGCTAATTAAATTTGGTTATCAGTCAGTGGAGTTTTTCGCGTTCCTCTTGTTTTCATGGCTCGGTTCAAGATGAGCATGGCTTGGTATAATAGTTTATTGTAATTTATCACAACTTGGTTTAGACCTAGTGAAATAGAAATTGATCTGGATATTATTTGGAGGAAAACTATGGTAATTATGTAATAGCTTGGTAAATTGTAGAGTCTATTCCGTGCTGCCATTATTTTTCTGTTTTAAAGATGGGTTTGTGGTGAAGTTTAGCAACATCCACAGAAAAGGAAATTACTGACCAATTTCCATTGTTTTTTCACTGGTGCTTTTGTTGTTCCCTGAAACTACCATGTGCTAAAGCAACAGAGTGCTGCCATGTGTAAATTTTTTTTTTTCACCTCCTGGAAGCTGCCCCACATAAAGAAGACGGCTTGAAGGTCAAGGAAAACTGAAGGGTAGAACACGCGTTGAATATATTTTTAATTTATACTTTTGGTCTAGATTTTGCCAAACGTAACCTAACTTGTAGTAGGAGGACAATTGCAGACTAACATGCCTGCCATAACATTGATACGTCCGGTACCTGTGATGTGACGTGTCTGGGGAAGCTCTGACTTTTCAATGGTGCTTGTTTAAATTCAGAAGTTCTGTGGTGGCCAAGAACATAACACTTGTACAATAGAAAATTACACTACTGTGCTACATAGGATTGTGTCACTCAGGGAAATGGTTTTGTAAGGAAAGAATTATTAGCATCAGTGATAAAGTACGGATATTGGTAGGCTAAGTATTGAATAGTAGCTTCCTATTCTGTGGGTCTTGTACTTTATATTGGGGGTGTTAGGTGGGGTTCTCACTAGCCCGTTTTCATGGTGGACGTTCTCGCTGATGACATCACGAGTGTCCATATATGGACGCCAACAGTCTGAACCAGATTGCATCAGCCACCTCCTGAGAACGGCCGACATCCAACGTTAAAGATAAATCAAGTTTTTTTTATTTTTTTTTTTTAGGGAGCAATGGTGGCGGTGCTGTCCATTGTTGGCTTTTCAAAATATCTTGAAAATATGAACTGGAAGGACTTGTATGCAAAATAAGATGTAATATCATGTAATATAACAATTATTATAATATATTTGTGTGTTGTTCGTCAGTTTATGTAAGATTAATAATAATGTACAATGGAACTAGAAGCCTGGCAACACTGCACCCTGGTAGTAAACAAACCCAGTTTAACCCACATGTGGAGTCAATGGGCTCACAACCTATAGCAGCAGACAGCTGTACATTACTACATTAAATTTTCTCTCCTGGTATATCCTGCTTTGGTCACAAGTAAAATTAATGCAAATAGAAGTACGTTCTTGTCCATGCTTTCTTGATATTGTTGTTGTGAAGAAACGGCAGGAGCCGCGAGACTGACTCCCAATGGAGCCCAATTCCTCCGTGCCCGTGACATCATCAACGTGAATGTCCACCGTCCAAACGGGCTAGTCAGAATCCCACCTTAGTGTTTTGAATATACCAGTAATTTTATTTTCTGGAAGGAATGTCAAAGCTGACCATGGATGATCTTGAGGAGTTTGACTTACGATGTATTACAAGAGCAAGGATACACCAAATTCATAATACCCACTCAGTACTTTTATGAAGGTCTCAGTGTCCACTGTAGTAGGTCTATAACACCATACATTTTATAAAACTTCCATGTCTAGTCTGTTTTGTCTCCTGTCGGTGCAGTTCTTCTTCAAGCCTTATGTATTCCGTATTCCTTAACAAATTCTTCCCAGTTTGTGAATTTGTTGTTAGATATTTGTGAGAATATTGGTGATTTTATAATAGTTATTTTCAGGATGACATTAAACTCTATTTTTCATAAACCAAGTTGTACTTTCATAAAATACTTAGAAAAATATAATACACAATTCTACAGGTGCATTAGATAAAAAGAGAAGAAATAATATTTACCGTACCTAACTAAGTATATATGAGGCACTTCAAACTTACTTGTTTAAAAATATTGTTGTTCAGAGATTTTGTCTGTTCTATGCATTGATCAATACGTGATATTTTGTGCTTTATCGTTAACATGCAGCTGACTGTTTATGATGTTGACAGGCGTCGGTAGTGGATGTGATTGGAGATGAGGTTGTGGTGAGGTATGAGGGGGACTGGTGTGCTGAGAACAGAGTGGCAATGACTGCCACCCGCCTCAGCCCCTCTTCTGGGCCTCCACCAGTAGAGTACCCCGAGGGTGCTGAGGTCGAGGTTTATGACAAGCTGATGGGCGCCCCCTACCCTGCCTATTGGAAGGCTACCATAAAGGTTTGTAGTAATACAGTTTTGGGCTAATGTATTTGATTGACTATCACACTTCCACACATTTTTGTATTTACTGTTTATTCTTGCTTTTGAGATTGTTTACACTGTACTTATATTTATACCGTACATGTATTTGTATTATGTTATGTATAATGGATACATGAATTTCAAAATTGTGTTTACACTGTACTTATATTTATACCATACATGTATTTGTATTATGTTATGTATAATGGATACATGAATTTCAAAATTGTATTGTAAATCATTATGCTCTGTGCCCAGACATTGTGGTTAGTGTAGTCATAGATGCATAAAAGTATAGTGGGATGGAAAAGTTGCTTTATTTGGCTTTGGTCATCCTTTAATTCATAAACTGTGGGCTCAGGTTTTGTTTGGCCTCATGGGGGTGCAGAATTGGACAAGAATAATAGTCATAAGATTATCATTAAAGCATATTTCAGCATTAATGTAATGGAAAACTTCTGTTTCCTATTTTGCTGTGGTGAACATAATTGCAGTTTGGGGACTGCATACTGTTAGGTATTAGCATGTCCACTCCATAGCATGTCCACTCCATAGATCTGCAAAATGTTTGCTTGTGGATGTAAGTTAATTTTCAGTGTTATATACTGTACATTAATATTTTGCTGTATTCTCTTCCAACAGATGTCCAAAGGAGACTTCCATGTAGTTGAGTTTATTGGTGTGTCAATTACTAGTGGTGATAACATCTTCCCGTCAGAAAAACTACGACCAAAAAATCTAAGTCCGCCTGTTTGTGCAAAAACTTTTGTTAAAGTGGAGATTGATGTTCCAGAAGATATCCGAGATTAGTGAGTATTATATTTTTTGTAAGTTGATAAAGCTCATTAACAAAATAAAAAGGCAGATTTCAAACTCAGAGCTAATAATGGAGGCTTTAGAATACAGTAGTGGTGGAAGGGTTTTAGCATATATAAACAAATAATCCCCATTATTGTTATAAGGGATTTATATTTTTTCTGTAATGCTGTAATTGTTTAAAGTTTCTCTCGGTTGAAAGATACTATGGCCCATACCAAGAGTTGCGAAGGTCGAAAGTCGAGGATTCATGGGAAGGTAACATGGTACGGTACCAAGAGTCAAGTGCCGTTACTGGAACAAAGTTCTGTAGGTTGGTCGAAGGGAAGATACAGTTTTTCCCGTGTATTCCCACTGACTTTCGAGGATTTTTTCCAAAATTTCAGTGAGAAAATAGATATGATGAACTGAAAACATCAGAGAATATTTGAAAAGTTGGAAAGTAATTTTTTTTTTTTTTTTTTTTTTTTTTATCTTACACATCCCTCCTTGAATAGGTGGGAAGGAAGCACCAAGGAAGTCTTGCTGGTCATTGAATGATTGTCATCTGCCAGTTTTCAGAGTCATATTTTCAGTTAACAGGTAGGGTACAATGTATATATCAAGATAATACAAATTTCTTAAAGTGAGCACGTAACCCATGACTTTAAGACGAAATAGATGAGTTGAGAATGATTATATCTATTCATTATTGTCAGCCCACTCACCTGCACTAACTTTTACTCCACTTCCCACCAGGAGTTGAGTGATCAGTCTCTGGATTGTGATTTTGTTAAAATTAGTGATTGGCGCAGGTTGTGGGGTATGAGGTTGAATGCTGGCAAGACTAGGCCAATGGTCGTCTCTAGGTCTCATACAGTGTACCCATTATTGCCACCCTTGATTCTTGATGGGACTGTATTGGGGGGGGTCTACGAACTTGGTTATTCTGGGAGTTACATTTGATGTTAAGCTGATGTTTGAGAAGCATGTGCTTCTAATGGAATACTGTTCTCCAATATGGAGTTCAGCAGCTGACTGCCATCTCAAGTTCCTGGATAGGATTGTTTCTAATGCTAATTTTCTTGCCGGTGGTTCACTTGATTGTAATCTGAGTCACCGTCGTTCTGTTGCATCATTTTACATGCTCTTCAAGATCAGAAGAAATGTGTTGCATCCTCTTAGCTCGTCTGCCACCTCTGTATGTTCCAGCTTGTGTCACTCGTGGTGTATTGGCCTCCCATAGATTTGCTTACGTATTGCTGCGCTGTCGAACTTGTCAGTACAGTTGATCTTTTGTCCCTAGGTCTGTCATTATGGAATGGCCTTGGTGAATCTATTTTATGGTGTAGGACTGGCTTCTTTCTCTACACTGTCTTCTTATCTTTAGGTTGGATTTATGGGGCTGGGGTCCTCAGATTGATAGAATGCTTGCATTCTCTCCCAGCTTTGTGTCTGGTCTTTTTTAATAATAATAATAATGTATGTTCTGTAAATTACTTAATATGGCAAATTATTATTATAAATTTAAGCAATAAATAATTATTCAAGTGACTCTTGGTACAAATTGAAAGTACACTCGAAAGTCCTACCTTGATGGTTGAAGGGAAGGTCCGTGCCTTGACCTTCATGACTCTTGGTACGGGCCTATACAATTCAATGTACTAGCTAGAGGATTATTTCCTCTTCAGTACAGTAGATAACACTTTTCTCGTCAGTAGCTAAACGAGGATTACTATATAGAGAATCAAAAATACTATTCAAAGTGTGCAATACAATCTTATGGCTATTTAGTATTAGTGGATGAGTGAATTGGAAGCTTCTTATCGCTCCAAACCAACTACAAAGCAGATTCTTAGGGATGGGTGCAGTTTTGTGATATAGGTTATAGGGGTGAAGTTGAGGCTGAATGAAGCAAATTGGTCCCTGGTGGCAAGTTTGTTTGCGGATGACACTGTGCTGATGGCTGAGAATGAAAGGAATTTACAGAGAGTGGTGGACGAATTTCAGTCTGTGTGTAAACGAAGGAAATTGAAGGTGAATGTAGATAAAAGTAAAGTGATGGTATTTGAAAGAGCAGAAACTGAAGTGATTGACTTTGCTACACCTTACAGAGTGGCTGTACCAACTGGGACGAAGTGTGAGATAACTCTGAGGGGCGAGAGGATGGAGGAAGTGAAGGAGTTTAAGTACCTGGGTACAGTTATGTGTAAACATGGAAGTATGGAAGGAGAAATTAGGGAGAGAGCAGTGAAGGGTAGGCAGGTCATAGGATCACTGGGGAGGATTATGAAAGGTAGAAGTGTGAGTATGGAAGTGAAAAGGGGACTACGAAATAGTATAATCCTGCCAACACTGACATATGCGTCGGAGACATGGACATGGAGTAGGGCGCATCAGTCTAGAATAGGTGCTGTGGAAATGAGTTACTTGAGAGGAGCATGTGGACTTACTAGATGGGATGGAGAAAGTAATGAGAGTGTATATGAGAGATGTGGTATGAGTGAGAAGGCAATTGGCATTGAGTGTGGAGTGGTTGAGAGAGTGAAACGTGATACATTGAGATGGTTTGGACATGTGGAGAGAATGCAAGGCGAGGAATTTGTAAAGAAGGTGTATGGAAGTGAAGTTGTAGGACCTGGTGTGAGAGGCAGACCTCCGGTCAGATGGCAGAACAGAGTGGAAGAGTATGTAAAGGAGAGAAACATGAGGGGTAGAGTAGGGCTTGAACAAGTAAGGAGGGAGTGTTGGAACAGGGAGAACTGGAGACACTTCTGCCGTGGCCACCCCCTTGGGGGGAGTTCCCGGAGGGAGCGAGGCGTCGGAGCTATAGATAGATAGATAGATAGGTTATAGGAGTATAAAATCTCCATTTCACATACAATATCTTTGTGCCTCATAAAACATTATTTTTACTTGTCTTTAAAGTAAATTACTGTTGTTAATTACTGTGCATTATATTTATATTATATGGTATACAGAATGTACTTGTATTTCATAATGATGAAAAGGAATTAAAGCAAGTTGAATGTCGTTTCAGTGCTCGGATGGAATCTGTTCATAATCCCTTCAAGAAAGCGTGTGGGGCAACCAGTTGTGTGTACAATGCTGAAAATCACAGTCTGGTTTTATTAGTAAGTATAGAATATGCTATTATTTTTGTGATAATTAACACTTTGCTGTAGTTGATACACATAGCCATGTTGTGACAGTAAAATAACATTATATAAATTTTTGAAACAAGATGGGTGAGGCCCAACAACTTAATAAATAAATCAGCTCATAAAGTTTACTTCTTTTTCCTCCTGCTGATGATCAAGTCACGGAATGACCAGTGCTTGAAGTTGGCACATATGTTATCAGATATGCATTTCCGCAACCTGAAGCAGAAGATTGTCCTCATGTACCGCACAGAGGAGGCTGCCAAGCAACTTGAATCCACCAAACTACAGTCTATAGCAGGGTAGGTAGTTTTGTTCCAATTCTTGTTTATGGCATTGACTTGAGATTAGGTTATGAACATATATGTCAGAGAGATTACTAAAATAGGGAAAGATTGACGTTACAATGAGAGAAAAATAATTTCTCGCTTGGTGAATACTTCCATTCAGCCTGAGAATCAATGCCCATATTTGAAGTATTGGTAATAAAGTAAAATGGTTTATTATGGTTTGAAAACATTTAGTAGCAGGTGAAAAACGTTCTTTGGTCCACATTATGTCGTTATCAATTTTATGTCTGATAATTTCAAAACAGTTTTGTGTTGTAAATTCACTACATTGATGTATGGTTACCCTGATTGCTTTGTCTTGTAGGTATGTGGAGGAGTTTAGTGTCCGGGAAGACTTGATGGGGCTTGCCATTGGGGCACACGGAGCCAACATCCAGCAGGCACGTAAGGTAGAAGGTGTCACCAACATAGAGCTGGAGGAGAACAGTTGTGTCTTCAAAATATATGGTGATGTGAGTGACTTCTATAATTTTATGCTGCATGATGTGTTTTAAAGAAAATGCTTAAATAACAATTGTTTTTGTTGTATTGTTATGGTGTACTTAAGGAGTCATGTTTACCTTATTGGGTAAAAGATTTTCTGTTGGATAGTGCAGTATTGCACTTAGGGAATATATGATTAGTAAAATGATAAAGTATGGTTATCTTTTTAAGTATGTAAAACTGCAACTGCAAGACAAAATATCATTGAAATTAGGAGAGAGAGAAACAGGAAAAAAATACTATTTCCCTGGCTCAGCCAATTAATAATATCATGTACTACTGTTTGTTGTTGCTGTATATATTTAATTCATTTACAGTCAAAGGAAGCAGTTAAGAAGGCAAGAGCAATGTTGGAGTACAGTGAGGAGTCGGTGCAGGTACCCCGGATCCTGGTTGGGAAGGTAATTGGTAAAAATGGAAGGGTGATCCAGGAGATGGTAGACAAGTCGGGTGTAGTGCGGGTCAAGATTGAAGGAGACAATGAGCCTGAGCCCACCACTCCGCGGACTGAGGGACAAGTACCATTTGTGTTTGTGGGCACTGTGGAGGCCATTGCCAATGCCTCCATCCTTCTTGAGTACCACCTTGCTCATCTTAAGGTATGTTGACTAAAAGAATGTTTAAAATACAGTACAGTAAACTCTCGTTATTACGACTGTATTTATCAAATTTTGGGTTTATCAATCACTGTGCCTACCGAACACATGCCATTTTATTTGTTATAATTAGCTACAATAGTGCCGTACCGAATGCACCAACCACCACGGTCAAACCGAGCCTGGGTGAGAGCAACTGAACTTGACTAAATGTGGTGGCGCTCCACCACTGTTGTGAGCACAGCCGCCACACACCAAAGAGTTAGTTTGTACCCTTTCATGTGTGTGTACAGTATGGATGTCTCACTTGCCTGCTTTCCAGTTTACCATGTCTTTTTGTCCGTACGCTGTACTGTACTACCATGGCCTGTAAGTGTTTGAACATGGTCCATGTGGCGAGGTGTAATGACACATACTTCACACAGACGAGCATCTCCCACTGTCCATGCCGGCCACCACTCACTTCCTCAGTCTCACACTAGCCACGGTCCTGTATGTGTCTCGCTAATTCTTTAAATGCCTACTAAGAGGATGAGTGTTACAGTATTTTTGCCAATGTTAACGGTTGTAATTAAACTTTTCTAAGATAAAAATTAGTGCAGTAAATGTAAATAACATATTAAATAAAGTAACAAATAAGGCAGAAGAAAAGGAAAGAGACATTTTGGCCTAACTCATTTAGAGATGCTGTGGTGTGTGTACATTATGTATGAGTATATACCTACACAAACATACTGGTTGGTCAGAACCTTACCCGGTTGTAATTCCAACGACTCCACTTATCTTATAGATATTTATCACTGCTTTAATGAATGAACTTTTCCCATAAATTAACCATTCGTTATATGGAGAGTTTACTGTATGGTTACCGCACATAAAACTGGCACACCTATGTTTTTGCATAAGGGAATACAGACTAAGACTGTACTGTAATCAGTGTATTGTGTTGGCATATAGAAGTGTTCACAAAATATGGCTGAAAAGAATAACTGTTAAATCATAAACTGGTTATAATTTGTGTTTTATTAATGCTAATGTATTGCACTATTTGTATTTCAGGAAGTAGAACAACTTAGACAAGAGAAGCTCGAAATTGATCAGAAGTTAAGAAATATGCATTCATCCAACAGCCTAGGAAATAATCAAGGTTATCCAATGAGAAGAAGTGACAGGTATGTCTGAAAATATAACTACACGGGGAACAAGTTTACAGCATAGGGAATTTACAAATTTTTTTTATTTGGTAGCTTCATTGCTTGTGATTTCTGTACTCATTGAAGTTGTTAAACTCATCCTGGATATTTTCCTGCTAGAGTTAATCATACATAGCAGTTAGTCTTCACTCATAACATTGAGAGTTGCCGTTCTCAAATCTGTCCTGGTGTCTGCTCTGTAAAAATTAATGTGATATTGTTATGCAGAAATATAATAGTGATAAAAAGGACAATTTGTAGGCAGTGAACTCTATAGAGTATATAGGCCTAATCATATTCCAGTCATAAGAAGACATTGAATACAGTGTTATGCAAACCACTCTGTCTCTAGGATAGTTTACACTAATTAGAACATTAGTACAGTAGTGAAATTACAAATAAGTACAGTACAGGTAAATAATCAAATTTTATTTTTAACCCTTATTTGTTGGGAAATGCCATATGGTGTAGATAATTTACTGCCACTGTTTTGTATTTGCATTATCTGTCTGAGTAAAAGACAGTTGATGGGGTGTACAAGTCATTTTAAATCATTGCTGAAATATGAGTTCTAAGTAGATGCTGTGTAACATCTCAATTCCTTTACAGTCATAAGTAATGTAACCATAAATTTAATACTGTACCCATTATTTACTTACTTTTATTCTGACACTTGATAGAGGTTTCATAATGCCTACTGGTATCAGAGACTTTGTGGCTGCACAGGTGCTATATCTAGCCACGAAATGTTTAGTACACTGTATATGTGATGTATTCTATGGACTGAAAAATGTATGTATTCTTTACAGAGGCTACAACAGTGACATGGAGATGGGCGGACGTGGACGTGGGAGAGGAGGACCAAGAGGCGGACGTGGACGGGGTGGCATGAGAGGTGGCGACCGCTACAATAACGACCGCTCTGGCACTGGTAATACTTTAAGTGATTACATATCGAGTGCAGAAAAGAGGGGTGGAGGGCGGGGTGGGGGACCAGGCCGGGGACATGAGGGGGGTAGAGGTGGACATGATAGCAGGGGTGGCCATCATGATAGCAGGGGTGGCCATCATGATGGTAGGGGAGGGGATGGGAGCAGAGGGGACTACTCCAGACCCCCACCAGATCACAGGAACCACAGAGGGGGTGGGGCTGACAGAGGAGGGAGGAGAGAAAAGAAATAGCTGGCATACAGGTTTACTCTGGCCAGCTTTGCTTCTCCTCTCAATGACTGACTGACCCTACCACCACCACCACCACGAGGAAGTTGAGGAATACTACACATTCACACTTTGATCCTGCTCATAATTTTGCATCGCAATGATCAACTGGAGATGTTAGAGGCATTTAGCCTTCAAAATTGTTTCCAAATTCCAAAAAAAATTTGTATGAATGTTTGACTTTCAGTACTGGCAAAACTAGTCTAGTTAGTATGAATACAAGTCAAGATTGTTGTCTACCATGAAGGTAGTATATACACAAACATTCACCATTCAAATCACAAATAATTTATGAAATATTAGGATTTCTCATTTATTCAAGATCTTGGATGATGAATGCATAAAAATTTGAAAGTTTATGGACCCGTCATAAGTTCTGGCATGTCTCCACATTGTGAAAAGTGATATACAGTGTTATAACACTTGTTTAGGATATGAAAATCATGCCAGGTACAGACACTGGAGCACACCATCAGCTCTGAAGCAGTTTTTGGACCTGGCAGCTTTTGATTCATTAATTACTCGATCGGTGAAACCCTGATATGATCGTCACATACCCAGTATTATCTGATATGAAAGTTTCCTTCAGCTTGGGAACATTATTGGATACAAGATTTACTCACTAGCTACAACAGTTGTTTATGGTCAACTTGCTATGTGCATGCTGCAATATAGTCTATTTTTTTCCTCCTTTGGTGAATAATCCAAGTCAGTGGTACTAAGTCACTGAAAAGATATGGGATTTGGTTGTTTGAATATAAGTACTGGTATATGATAGAATTATTTAAATTCTAATTTCTAAATTGAATATTATAGTATTAGTTTTATTGCAGCATTGAGATCATCCAGTATAGCCAAAATGACAGTGGATATGTTGGAGTTTAATATTCAGCTCCAATCATATTGTGTAATATATTATGGATTGCAATCTTATCCTGACTTAACTGTTGCCTATTATGTCCTTAAACCATACAAGTAGTGTATGTGATGAACACATAATATGCGGAAAGTAGAGATTAATATATAGTTGACACATTCAATAATGGCTCTCCAGTGTTTGTTTCATCGTTAACACAATCTTGTACTCAAATATCACATTAAGAGTTTAGTTTTGAGAGTTTAAGTAGGTTCCTGGTTACATCAAAGTGAGTTAAGTTACTGGAGCTTGATGTAGTCACTGACATTGCCTACTTATTACACTAGTGGTGACACAATACTGAAAATGTAAACTAATCAGATACAGTAGAAACCATCTGCATCGTGAAGCTATAACCTGGATTAATTCCTGGACAAAGCAGGATGCAGCATATAACATCACCTAGTATTGATAATTTTGTTCCTTTGAAAATGAAAGTTGTTGATGGCAAGATATTTGAAAGAGATACTAACCTCCAAGATAACATGTGTAATGGTACAGTCGTAACTTAGTATTTTAGGAGTGTTCTATAGGAGAAAGAATTAATGGGAGTTTGCTTCATTTACACAATACCACACAGATAAAAGCATACAGTATGTGTATTGTAATTGAGAATGGCAGTAGAGTAACCTGATTTTCTCCTCCTTCCCCAGACCTTGTTTGCTGGAGAAGTTTCAGTTTCTCTTACATATTTGGTATTAGGCCAGTTTTAGGATATAACTCTTAACATTCATGAATATAATCATTTATACCAACTGTATCTTGATTCTTAGGGGACAATGGAAGTTTCCACGAGATTTCAGCTTGGAGGTTGCAAATCTAACGAAGCAACCAATTGCACTAAATACATTAACATAATTTTCCCACAAAAGTAATTATGCAGGTAACATTGCAGATTGAAAATTAAAAGATAGAGATTCTGTAATGCATATGTCTCTCTTTGTGTAAACTGAATGATTTAATAAGTGATTAGGTATTCTTCCCCGAGGCAGTGAATTATGATGTGATGACACTTAAACTAGACCTGTCGTTGAAAGACATAGTACTGTTTGTCCTCCGTTGTTATATTCTGGCTGCTCATTCCGTGATTAATAACTACTACAATAGGGTATATTCATCATGATACTCAATACCCCATTTCCCAAGGGGTGGAGTCAGTAGGATATTTAAAGGTTCACATGAAATTAGGTGTGACCCCAGCCTGTATACCTTTGTGATGGAAAAACATATCATATTTCACATTAATAACTGTAATTTTCTTGTTCAGAGTTATTCAGAGAACTAGTTGATGATGATGACATCTCAATGATGCAGCAGGTTTCTACTGTACAGTATATTCCTTTAAATCAAGCCAGGCATCAGCACATGAGTTCTCATATTCAATATTTATACCAGAACATTTTTCATATTTTCTGAAGGATCATGTTTATGAGGTTTTGACATGAAATTATTTGTAATATACTGTATATGTACGAGTATATAAAATATCGTTCAGATAATGGAATAATCGATCCCCTTTTTCAATTCTGTAATTGAATTTTATCAGTGTTGAGTAAATTGTCTTCAGCAAATTGTACTGATGTGCTGATGCTGTGTGGATTCCTTTATATTCCTTAAGAAGGAAGCAGAGTTTGTAGGCAGCTAGGAACCAACATTACATTTCTAATTGAATTTTAATAAGAATTAAGTAATTGTGGTCAGCAGAGTACATTATTAATAGATTGGCTTACTTGCCTTACTTGGATCGTGAATATTTACCCAAGCTACTACTTTACAAACCAAAGTTCTTCATCCATTAGGTATGAGTTGATTTACCTTAAGAATTTTGGATGAAGAATATTATAGTGGTTATGATATCGTATTTTGATTTATAGTTCTTGCCTCTATTGAACTACAGTCTTTTACTGTATGGTTCACTGGTTCACATTTAATTATAAAATTGCTGACCATATAGGATATATAATCAACTTGGAGATTTTCAGATAAAAATTATTCCGAAGCTTCAATACTGAATGATTACTACTCAACTCCTTTATATTGGCTGTATGCTAGAAAAGTCACGGTTAGACAATGGCTATTGATCAGTATGACTAACCACTAAAATATCAAGACATCACATGGGATGGTGAATGCCTCATTGCCTAACCCATGACTTTTATTTATATCTGGTCCTATCACTTGTAGCATATGAGCTGCTATAGTTGAGTGTGTGATTTACAGTTGCTTTATCCTTTTCCTGTCCTGTTGTCAATTTGATGTTTTTGTTGTAAGTCCCCATTCCACCTTGACCAGATTGGTCCAGCCAACTCTCTTGAGATTGACAGTATTCTAACGAGTGCTCCTCTTACGTTTTGTTTTTTTAATGCCATTCAGGGTTTTATTATCCCACTTTCACCTGGAAATTTGTTGTGATGGATGTTTTTGTCGACCCTCAAGAGATGTGAGTATTCTCGAGTTACTTTTGTCCATGAATGGTTGGAGAAAGTTACAAGTGCTTCATGTTCCCACAAAGTTTAATTCAGTGTGTGTGTGTGACTCTTAAATCCTAAGTCACCTGATTGAGTCCACTGTTTGATTTAATTATGGTGTATAGAAGATTCCGTGAAAGGAAGAAAGGTATTTTAAGCCATGAATGGTGTCCTCCTTATAGGGATTATGTTTGTGTGTGGATGTAGCACTCAGAAATTTCTCCTTCTATACTCCATTACTCCATACCTTATAATATTCTGAGAGATGCCCTAGCTACGAAGGATACCACATGTTTTCTGGTCTTTATTTTAAGTGTATTAAAAGACCATGATCTTACTAGCAAATTTATTGGAATTTGGTATAAAGTTATTATTCCATCTCAGCATAAAAGTAAGTACTATGTAATACAAAGGTATTCTTAATTTAAGCTGGTGATCATAACTCTTGCTTAACAAATTTATACGTTTAGCTTTCAGGCTGTATCCATTGCTATTGATATTATATACAAAACAAAAAGGTTAAGCACAAGTGGATTTGGAAATGATGCAGCTTTTTTTATAGGCTTTTTGACGAACTACAACGCTGTGAATTTTGCAAGGCACGTTAAGTAGAGGTATCATTCCATTTTGAGGCCATAGGCTGCCATCCTGGCCATGAAGGTATGTTTCAAATTTCCTGGCTAATGTAGAAATGATTATGTCTGTAAGACATCAGTTATTATTTAAGGCTGAATTTAAAACATAAGAAATTGAAAGCACTGTGCTCTGTTGTTGTACTTTGCAGGAGTCACAGCGCCACACCCATGTGAATGCAATCTAACCCCAAGTGTGTTGTTTTTTCTGTCTGTTTGTGGGAACTAATGAAGTGAGGCGTGTCCACTAATATCTTTACTACAACAACGCACTTACCAGGAATTAAGCTTTCCACATTATTTGTGTACATTTATTTTAATTGTTTATAGACCATGATTTCAGTCAGTCCAGTATTTAAATCTACAATAACTTGAGACAAGTATAGCATGAGTCATTCTATATACATTTTGTATTTTACCACATCTTCAATATTTGTGGTATTAGATCCACATAGTTACCACTGATCTTGGTTTGTGTGTTCTATGTAAAGTTGAGACTGCCTCTGGTAACATATCTTTAATTCCTACTAAAATTCTTGTTTCCACAAATAGCCATCCTTGTATTACCCTGCTTTGTGTACACGATATTGGAGTTAGCAGCACTAGTTCCCCCAGGACTCGGTCCAGGAAAACCTTGTAGTGGCCAGGACTAATGTTTCATTCATGCTGTAAGAAATATTGCATTGGGAAAATGTCAGTCTCTCAGACATTTTTGGGATGACAGTTTGGTTTGACAGATATCAACAGTGGATATGGAAGTTTTGCGATATTCAGCTTCCAAAATACATAAGGATAATTTTCACCCCAAATACTGTACCTCCTCTTTGTATCTGCATATTTATTTCTTGGAGCTCACGCTAATTACAATGAAAATTTATAATTGTGCCCCAGTTACGTTGATAGGGTTGTTTTCATGCACAGTGTGATTAGTAGCCTTGGTCACGGTTACTCACTGCTGTGTAAATTAAAACCAAAATGCTTGGCACATGCATGTTGTAGTGTACAGTTGACTGGATGAATGCACTTCAGTTATGTCTGCAATGTGCATATGAGGATGTGGGGGTGATATAGTATGCCTCGGTTTTCATTGATGGATTGAATTTTATTGATTGTACTGTATGCAAGTATTTTTAATAGATATTCATCTAGTTTACAGAGTTACTTAGATAATCGGAAGCATATGCGATTGAAGGGAAATAATACTGGCTACTGTACATTCTGTCCCCTACCTACATGTCATGGTGTCTGGCACAATAAGTCAGTTCAGTGCTGGGTGAAGTAGTTGGAAACAGGAAGTAATGGTGGGAGTGAGGAGAGGTACTAAGTAATATGATATAAAGGATAGAAGTGTATTTTATGAAGGAAGGAAACAGTAGTTGTGTGTGGCATGAAGGAAATGGATAGTGGAAATGAAAGGAGGTTGTGTATGGTAGGAGGGAGAAAAGTAATCATTAGGTAAGAGGGTTATTGTCTTCTGAGGTGAGTAAGGATGATGGTGGTGCATTATAAGAACTCGTGTGGAATCTGTATTGGCATTAGCAATAACTTCAAAAATTGAATGAAATATTTAGATGACGAGTGAAAGATGAAATGGTAAGCGAAGAATTTAATTGGTGAATTTATTTTCTTGCCGCTTGCAGCTAGCCCTTGCATTATGTGACCTTATGAACTCGCCATGGGAAAAGTTTTACCAGAAGAAAGCGGTCACAAAACTTGCATATCCACTGTATTAAAAACCAATTTAGAATTGTTTAAGCTTTATTCCCTGACTATAGATTTGAAAGTGTAGCCATTGTCACTGTAAATCATGCACTTGGTGGAGAGCTCACTCACAAATTGTTTGTTGGTATGGGTTGAAAGCTCTTGTGGTTCACTGGTATTGGTGTGGGCACAAAGCTGGTGTAGTCAATATAGTATTGTCTACCAGCAGTGGCAGATGGAAGATTCTTTTGAGCTCTGGGCAGTGGAGTAATCATGGGCCCTATGGGCATTACCTGCAACAATTATTACAGGTGATGAAATTTGACAGTACAATTAGCAGTTCTATTATACTGAGAATATCCTAAGTCATGTTTGCCAAAGTTAGCTTTATTATTATTTTGCTCAAGACTTACAGAAACATTTTAGGGACATTTATAGTACAGTATACTGTAGACTGTATAATATGAATTAGATATTTTTATCTGCTGAAGTCAGTGATTTCCAAAATGTCAGTTGTTCTTAGTTACTCGCTGTCTATGTTTGTAAGGGAAAGGTTACATAGCCTACCTTACCCCATGCTGTTTCATGGTTCTTTGTTAATTAGTTTAGCTGGAGAGAGGTCATTCACGGCCAGAATCACAAACAAGTGCTGTTTCAGTGTTTGGAAATGTTAGCACTAAGCTTTGCTTAGTTACTGGGAAAGATAGTTAAATATCAAGTGAAAGTTACTCGCTATGGTAGAACAATATGATAAGCGTTTTAGAATTTTTATGGATAGAATTGTATCAATAACTTATTCATATATATTTTGTAAAGTATTTGTTATGATATGTGATAGCTAATACTTTATATGTATTTGCGAATTTCATTGCATGCTGAAGCTTAACTTCAGTCAAAATAATTAAGAAATTCCACTGAGACTGCATGGTACCCTCTTGGTCTGGGCCCTGGGCTACTGCCCAAAAAGCCCTGTCCTTTATCCGCCACTGCCTACCAATACTTTATGTCAATTAGAGTGGCCCTGAGTTGAGAGTGAGGTGGCCACCAAGTCATGAGATTATAATTGATAACCATCTGGCATAAGCCTTATGCTGCTGAACAAAATCCCAAACTCTAACGAAACTAAGCATTTTATGATGTGGACTGACATGAAAATATTGCTGCCATGCAGGTGAGCTTAGTCCTTTGATTTACGAGGATGTTTGAGTTGAGCATATTACAGTATATTGGTTAATATCTTTGGCGGAGGCACGAGTGTGTGAGGTGAGGGCAGTGTTGGCAGCTGGACACCACCACTAAGTAGCAACTCCACCTCCCAACATCTAGCAATCTATCTCTTGATATTTAGGGAAATCAATTTATATTCTTTCATGATGTAATGTTTTCTAAAAATTTAGCTATGTATCAAATAGTTTTTTCTGTGTTGTACTCAGTTGTATAATTCTGATTACACTGTTGCATATCTCTAAGGGTATGTATATTGAATCATAGATTTTGTGTAATACAGGAATGACATTTGTTTAGTTTGCTTTAATGGTTAATCTGTCATTGTAATTTGCATTTGTCTTTGCAATACAGTTTTTAGCTTTTTGTAATGTGTTGACTGTGCAAGGATATAGCTGGTATATACATTTGCAGGCTGTAGTTTCTACCCACCTAGGATGAATAAGTATTGATAAAGCTTAGTGTCATTTTGTAAAAGTGGTTTACTGTGTTGTTTAAATTCAGCCCCATGAAATGTACGTAACAGACTATAATGTTTGTTATTGTCGATTTATGCAACTCAGTGAATCATTGTACATAAAGAACTTGGTACTTTACCCCACTTATACATTTTGTGTGGTAGAAAGTAAGGCTTGTGATTGTAACTCCTTGTATTGAGGATCAGTTTGTTGGACTGCACTTAACACATTCTTTTCACTCGGTTATATTGCTGGGAGGTTCAGCATAAAATGTTGAAAAAATATGCAGCAAACATTGTATTTAATGTTAACACCAATTTTGGCCCTTAGACATAATAGTTTTCTCATAACTGGATAGGGAATTCAATTCTTAATGGGACAGTTCCAACGATGACGTGCTACTGGCAGCTGTAGATAGTGAATAGTTCCTCCCGAGTCTTCCTGAGGGACTCCCTTCACCCTCAAAGTCAGGGGGATTGTCACTTCTTGAATCACGGGCTGAGTCATTGTACAGTACCTGGCCTGCTTGACATGTGTTGATAAATTGGTATTTATAGGTTTGGAGAAGGAAAAAAACCTAATTATTCTTCCCTCTGTCTTGGAATTAGCGATGCATATCATTCCCACTGAAATTTTTGTGACATCTGAAATATTGCCTACAATAATTCCCATTGTGTTGTTTTACAACACAGCAAAAACCTGTTTTAATGTTTTGCTTGAGCTGGTTATGGGAAAGTATTGGTTGTTAACTTAAGGTGTACATCATCAACTACATTACCAGTCAGTTATCAGCCCTTTTGTAGTGGACATTTTGAAAAGTGATGGGGTAAAGCTATGGGTGAACTCAGTACTGATTATTGGAGAAAGCTTGAAGGGAGGTAGTTATTACTATTAATATCTGTCATGTGACACAGCAGCCAGGCAGTTACTGGAGATCGGCATTTATGACACAGTATAAGTAATGAAAGATCAAGACACACTGCTTAGAGTAATGTTAAGCATTTTTTCTAACAGGACTGAATTATGTGTCAAAGACAAATTCTTGCAGAAGCCACGTCTGGATGCCAAACGTACTGCTTTTATGTGTTTTTAAGATGAGATCTGAGGTTAGATAGAGAGAGTGAGGTTTGGAAGTAATTGCCAGGCAGTATCAAGTTTGGTTAGGGGTATGTGGGTGCTAACATTAACATTCCTTTGATAACTAGTCATTGCAAAATTTTTATCAAATACTTTGTACAGTACAGTATAATGCATCCTTCATACTACCCTCTTCTCTTAGCTCAAGTTTTTTGTGAGTGGTGCCTGGCAATAGCCTCAGCTGAACCGCAGATCTGTTTTGAGGAACTTACAAACTGTTAATATGACAGCAGTATTAAGACGAGGTGACATGTTGTACAAATAGACTTATGCAAGAGAAAAACTCAAATTATGGCAACTTGCAGCTGTGTAGTTATTACACTCGGGAAAAATTGACCACGGTGGCTATCCAGGCTTGGCGTTGTTCTGCATCAAACATGGCATTACTTAAGAACGCTTGCAATTGTCAAAGATGATACAGATATACATTGATTATGACGCTTGTAATCACCCGACACTTTACAACTCTGTGAAGAAAAACTAGTTACGGGAAAATTAATAAAACCTTTCTGTACTACTTGTTTGCAGATAGTGTTTTCTTAATAAAAAAGACAAGTTGACTCTTTGTTTTACACGACAACCTTTTTCATGAATGTGTGCACCATTTAAATTTTGAGATGGGAGAAATTGTTGTCATAAGTTAGACCTGAAATAGGTGTTAGGTTGTTGTTGTTGTTGTTGTTGTTGGGAGTTTAGAATGATAATGGTGGTGGTGGTGGCGGTGATGCTTGCTACCAACACTTCCAGACCTGAAACACTCCCCTCCCCACACTCCTCTCCTCACCTCACCACCTGCTGCTCCTGCCCTCACCCTAGTGCTGTAGCGTGATGTGAGCATGCTGTGTGTTGTGTGTGCTACCGCTAGAATTAAGTTTGTTGTGCACTTGGGGTGGATATTTTCTGCTTTTTAGTACAGTTGTATTGTGTTCATTCCTCGACCCTAAAGAAATAGGGAAACTGGGTCTTGAACGTGCTGATATATATTTTTTTCTTTTTGTACTCCAGCAATGTAGAAAAATGTGTAATATTATGATTTATTAATTTTTTTAGTTTTTAGTAATTTATTCTAAATTGTCTTTTGTCATGTGGCTATTAATGAATTTCTTTTATTTTATTTTAAAAACAGATATTGATAATGTGATAATAACTTTAGTTATTACCCTTGATTATCACATGATTTTGTGTATGGTGCTCTTAACAATACCATACAAAATGTGGGTATATGCCAATCATAATTCCTTTGACAGTTACTTCAGAGTTGTTGAAGTTTCTCAAGCTGTCTGGCCGAGCATGTTTCTGTTTATGTTGAGTATTACTGTATATATATACAGTAGTTCCGAGCATATGAGTGAGGAGTACTTTCTAAGGCCCTTTGTACAATACAATATATGAGTGTTAGACTTGATTTGAACCCATGAATTATGACCATGTTGAGGGACCCTGTGATCGTATATGAGACCTGGTGACTTCTGATTCCTCCTGACTCTGCCACGAAACAAGCTCCTTTATTGTAGGTGGTGCTTCATGGCAATGTTTGAAGGACTCTTTAACCTCCAATTTTCGGACTATATCATGGGGGTCCTTAAAATATAGTATTGTATAATTCACTGAGATCACCTCCCATCAGGATATAATATGGGTTTATATCCCCCCCCCCTTTTTTTTTTTTTAAGATGATGACCATTAGTGAGCACAACTGCTCTGTGCCATAGTATGGAGACTTGTATGAGACAGCAGGCAACTTCTAGTCCATGAATATCTCTTACTGTTAGTGTCAAGTCTCATTGTAGTATACAGATGTTTATTTGTCCAGGAGGATCATGAAAGGGTATAAGTTGTTGTTATTCCATTTTCTGAACAGTTCCTACCCAATATGAGTGAGTTATAGGGAGGCACCATTCACTAAAAATAAACTCAATGCTTATGTGCTTATGTACAATTCATTCATGTGCTTGCAACTGTATCTTTTTGTTTATTGTGCAGTTAGGTTGTTCAGTTCTTATTATGGTATGGTATGATATTAGATAATATTTTCCTGCTTCCTGTTGTCTTTTGCTCTTTTCTTAGAGGTGATATTATGTTTGTAAGTATATATGTGGTTGAGTTATTTATTTTTAAGATATCAGGTAACCCCAGTAAAAGACTTATTCTTAGATTGCTGGAGGCCAGCATTAATATGAATAAAAATGTCTTAATGTATATACTCACACCTGTAGTTTATATATAAATTAACTCAACCACATAGATTCTG
Organism: Petrolisthes cinctipes; assembly: GCA_033782935.1. NCBI lineage: Eukaryota > Metazoa > Arthropoda > Malacostraca > Decapoda > Porcellanidae > Petrolisthes > Petrolisthes cinctipes. Next base: position 48,401 of record JAWQEG010003773.1, on the reverse strand, counting down.
GTAGACTTATTGCATAATGACATCACTAAATCATGACCTCAGTACAGTGTGTATTAGAATTACAAGCTCACTTGTCCACAGATTCTGATACACATAGTTTGGTAAATATTGCTGTTAACTTTGGAATACAACAGTTCTTGATTGTGAGGTGTAGCCAACAGCAAAGAGTTGCTTCAAGTTTTTGTGAATCACAAGTTTAAATTATATGCTAAAGTTGTATTGGAACTTACGTCCATTCATATATCATAAATTTTTTATGCTAATTTGCCATTTTGTAGAATAGGAAACTAAAATATCTTTCTGACTGGATGGTAAGCATGATCAACTGATATTGTAAAGGCTAGTTGTGATTTGATTACATTCATCATATAAAGATTTGCAGTCACACATCATCCATTCAGATGAAACCTAATCATATTAGCTTTGGTCTATTAACATCAGCCAAAAGTAGTAAATGGTCAGCTCAAAGTCAGTCACTGAGAATTTGTTCCATGCACAAATGCACACACACATGCAAGACCATACTGTACCATTATGCATGTCCGTCAAATCAAAGTACAGCATACACAATTAGGCCAGACCTTAGTTACCACTGGATTACTCTAGAATCTATAAAGACTGGTTACTTCTGACATTGCTTGGCTTATGCTGTGTACTAATTAAGATATTGTAATATAGGGCTGACTGGTACTAGTGTCAAGTTATTGTTGATGTTTCTGAGAAGTTATATCAACTACTTCACCTTTCCCTGATCCATACAGTGTTAATCATCTCATATCACACCTACTGCCCTTAAACCCACTTGCTCTAGATTATAGAATTTAGTATGAATAATCCTGTACGCATGCACTGTCAGACCAAGCCTAACAGCATTAGAGTTAAATTTTTTTTTTTTTTTTTTTTTATTGTATTTCTCTTCTTGCAACTTGAATTATGTGTAACATTTATATACAGTATATAAACTGCACCCCAGTATATCACAAAATATATAAATATTACTTTGTCTTCACTCAAACTAAAGTTTCAAATGAATATATGCTCTTGGCTATATAAGGGGGTAATAATTTAGACCTATACAGACTGTGTACTGTACTATGTGTAATGCAATCATACTCTGCTGAGCATGAAGTGTGGGATGAAATGTATAGTATTGTTTTGAGTATAGCATGGTGTTATGTACAATTTTATTGTACTGATCAGCTTTTGTGCCTGTCTTGCATGATCTGCATGTGTTGCGTGTTTTATGTTACTGTGAACTTTTTCATTGTATTTCTTGCTTTTTAAACTCCTAACACAATCCACAAAGTAATTCATATTTGTATTGTCGTCACAAGGAAACATTGAGTTTGCTCCCACCAAAGAATAGTATTGTGATTTAAGTGGTGCGAAGTATTTGTTTTATATCAGTTGTTGACAGTATTAAAGACGGTAAAAGGGGTTGTGCTGTAGGCCGTGTGTGGACAGGGAAAAGTAGACATATGCATCACTGGCACAACCAATGAGGACTTGGTAGCTGGTGACACAGGCTTGTTTGTCGGGCTTTTTTGTTTTTCTCAGTATTATATAGGAATGGCTGTAATTAGAGTATAGACATCCAAAGTCATGCACATAAAAGTATCAGTGTTCAATATGCATTTTGTGCCACAGAATAATGGAATATATTATAAAAATTGCAACCATAGCCATGTTATATCTTTCTAGAACATGAAAATATGGATATTTTTTACTGCTGTGGAGTCTGTGAAGCAACTCGTAATGTACTGGAAGCGTGTTAATGATGGTAAATGATTAATACGAGTCATGGCTGAGGCAGAACCACCCTAGATACCCGAATATTGGTTAATGTTATTAACTTTGACATTGTGGCATTTAAAACTGAATGTGAAAACCTCCCATACAGCAGTAGGTCATACTATATGTACAGTGTAGTACTGTACTAGGACAAGCTTGGGGTACAGTTACTTGACATGCTGTACTTGCAAACAAAGAAAATAGAGCAATAGGAATATACTGTGTGATTTATTAGATGCAGAATACTATAAATTTGGTTCAAATACAAGATTTGTGTTAAAAATGCCATTCTGCAGTTCCATTGGATTATCTTGATCCTGTCAACTTTGTTAATTTCCTCTATCCTTGACTTGTGCAACCTTGAGCTAACAATTCATACTAACTAAGAATAGTCATACAGTAGTCCGTAGATTATTCCCCATCCGTTATGGATGAATTGGAGTTATAAAGTTTTTTTTTTTCTGGTTGGATTATGTAGTTATATAAAGGCTTTTTATATTATATTATATACCAGGCTTTTATGCTGTGTTTTGAGGTTAAATGTTTTAGAGTACTTACTGACATGGATATCTAAGGTAATGTATTGATTTACTTTATTTTTTAAGTTTTCATATTTGTAGTGACCAAGTTTACCATGAAGTTGTTCAATTTTCCGTCTTTTGGTCAAACTTTTGTGTTAATAATCTCAAATGACTGTATGTGGTCATAACTCTTTTGTTGACATAACTTTCTGTTAACTCCTTCATGCATGGGTGGGTGCCTCAAGTTGTATTTTATATGTATGTTTATCCACAATAATTTTTCATGAGGTACATTGAACCACTTGACACTACTGGAAGTAACAAATCAGTTACTGTACACTTATGGGGGAAACTCTTGACAGAAAAATGGAGGGCTTCTGAATTCTCCAAACCATATAATGAAACAGATTTGGTAGCAAGGATAGTTTGGAGAAATTAATAGCCCTCCATTTTATCAAAAAGAGAATCTCTCTTTAAAGACTATAGTACCAACGAGTGTGGGTTCAATCTCTGCCATTCCTCCATGTTGAGAAATTACCCAACTGTGGTTTTTCAGTGTAATGGATTTATCACCATTGGTGTGAAGTGGTTGAGTGCATTTATCACAGAATTTATGTGGATAATATTACATGTTTCTCAAATTGTCCAGATGTGAAGTGCCCCATATATACAGTAATATTTTGATAATCTTTGAGCATAGAACATCCATAGTTTCTCATAATTTTGGTGTTTTAATCACTCATTTTTGATGGATACTACCAAACCAATGCATTTTGACGAGTACAGGCAGCACAAAACATAGTAAATGAACTGTTTCACTCAAACAGAAATTATATGACATGTGAACAGCCATGCCTTAGAAGATTACCAATGATGCATCACAGATAACTGCACAATTACATCAACTATTTATTAACAATGCTTATACTGTATACTGTATTTTATCTAGCTTATTTGGTTAACAAATTAATGTAGTTGTAACTTGGATGAGTCAGGGTTAAATTTTGATTCAGGAGTGTTTGCAATTGGCAGGATTTAAGGAGTGTCAAAGGTTTGCATCTTTTGTTTATGGGATAAAACTTGAGTATATTGTGTGTTAATGAGCCATAGTGGTGCAGAAGGTGAGCTGCATTTTGATTAACTCATCACTGTATCCGTAGTAGAGTACAGTACCATGTTGCACCCCATAGCCTAAAATTTCCAGTGTTATCTGCCATTGTGTTTTTACAGTATATTTTCTCATGCACATTCATACCTGTACATGCACACACTCATTGCTAAGGATTTTCACTGATGAATTAGCAGTTACTGTGCTCCTTAAGTCAGGGGATGGGGTGTGTGGTGTGTGTGAGGTCCAGGAGTTACCAATAGATTGGTTGTTGCGAGCTCTTAAAAACTTTCCACAAAGGTATAAGTCGGCATTTTTTGAGCCCAACACATGATCAGACCATGGGTGAATAACAGACACACACACTATGTATATATACACACACAGTTATTTCTGTCACTCACGGAGGATGGATAAAGTGATCTTAACTCAAACTTTCATTCCTGTTGTACAGTTTTCTTCATTCTAACAGTCACTGTCACTGTACTATACCAATGATCACAGGATGTTAACCTTCTATTTTGATAGCTCATAAGAACACTATTGGAAGGATTGCTTGAGCTTTGTTCATCCTGGGTAGACTAGAAATGTTGAATTGTAAATGTAGTACAGAGGTGTTTCAAATTTCCTCACATTACTTATCAGGTGGATTCATTGGGATTAGATTTGGAGTGTTGCTAATTGAAAGGGCTTGCAATGAGTCCTTGAGACAATAGAATACTGTAGGCCATTGCATTTGGGCAAAGTAGAATTATTAAAAAAAATATTATTGTAGTAATTTGTTATGTGTACACTTGCAATTCAAAATTTGTATCCAGGTTTTGTTGAAATTTCGAATCATTTGACGTACTAGTGAACCAATTATAGCGCTTATCATCTTCATCTTCGTTTAACGTCATCCTCTTCCTGTTGCTGGGGTTGGACGTGCTATGAGTCATCTCCATTCCTCTCTATCCTGTTTCATATTTGCTTGAGCTCGCTTAATACTTGATCAGGCTATTCGAAGCAAGCCTGGATACATATTTTGGATAGCGAGTGTACAGTGGGATAATTTTTGTTGAAACTAAAAATGAAAAACATTTGCAAAGATAGTTTACTCTCTCAGAGAAGAGTGCAATAAGGTACAACAGAAAAGATTACCCAATCACTTCCTTGTGTAATATTTCTTCCCTCTCTTGCCCCAATGAAAAATGCACTTCTCAATTGAACTTATGATTGAGTTGAAAGAGCCTGCATATGTGTAGAATTTATCACTTGGTGTGGTCCCAGACTACATGATAATTATTCATCAGAGTTACTGTTTTGTCCCACAGCCCCATGGTCACGGCACGGCACCCCGGAGTGGGATGATGGTGGTGGTGACACATCTTCTCTACCACCAAGGAACAGACGCCATAATGATGACCGTCGACGTGTGGCAGATGAGGAGGAGACCGTTCTAGATGCTGCAGACACTGCTAGTGTTGGTAGCATTGACAGAGGTTGGGATACATCTTCTTCCAGTTTCCATGTTTTTTTTTACCATTATAAGTTATTCTATATCAAAGGTATAATTTTTCCCAATTAGCAATTATTATCATTGGACTCTGCTCCGTCACCCAAAATCTCATACATTGTTTTTAACTAGCAAAAAATTCCAGATTCTGTGACAAGTGAAGGTCGTCGTAGGAGGAGGCGAAATCGCAAGTTCCGCCGACGTGGAGGTGGTGTTGGAGGGAATGATGTGGCTGACAGTGAAGGCTGGGCCACATCAGCAGATGAAGGCTGGGCTGGTGAGGAAAACTGGGTGGCAGCTGGTGAGAATTGGGATTCCCAGTCCATGCCTGGCCGACCACCTAAGGAGGAGCATGGTAGTCGAAGGGGTAGAGGTAGAGGTGGTCATTCAGATGGTCCTCCAAATAGAGATGGATTCCATCATCGTCGTCGTCCACCTCCTGCCCGGCAGTCCCCAGGCCGACGCCCACCACCGCAGCCACGCAAGCCCATTGTCCCTGCTGTTAACGGCAATTAGAGCCAAGGAACTGCAGGTGGCTTGCTTGACTTTCCATGAGAAGCTGGCAAGTAAGAAATATTGACACCATTTCTCCTGTTACTGACTGTAATTACATACAGAGGCTACACTGCTGAGGATGATGTAGAATGTCCTCACATGAGGCAATGATGAAGACGAGATTACCCTATGTTGTTGCCCCAATGTTAGTAATGTCATTAATGATACTGAAGTTGACTTCCTATATTGAGTGGTGAAACTTCAAGATGTAAAATGGCTCTCTCTTTTGAGTAATTACAAAATATTGACAGTTAATATGTGAAAGTCTTGAATAGGAGTGTACTTTAATACAATTACCTTCACCTTCAATTGAAATTAATTTGCAGACCATATATATATATATATCTATATATATATAAAGTTTCACTCCATATGGGTGATACCTAAAATGCAAATACTTTTGAATGCCTTTTCAGATAAATGTTTTACTAATATATCACACCTCATTAAATTGAAATACTGTAGTTAAGAGTTTGCCATAATATGTTTTAAATGTAAAGCAAGTTTGGCACTCTTCTACTTTCTGTACCCAGTGTTTGAATATGCTTATTGGTTATGGACCTCTTGATTGTGTCTAACGGTTACTCTATAAGATACCATTATGTAATTTATTTAGTATTGTGGAAGAACAAAAGATTATTTCATAGAAGTATAACTTTGATTGAGTTTAGTTTCCTGAAATTTTGAATATTATTCTATTCTCGTTGCAGCAAAATAACAGGGCTCTGTTAGGTGTAGAATGGCTTGTACTTTTGGCTAATTTTTGTCCTCTGTAGGTACCAATGCTTTACTTTAGTTGTCATTTGCGTTTGAATTTCATACTTGCATGTGGTTACTAAACATGAAATTAGGTTAACTATAGTCTTTTCTTAGGCTGCCAGTAAATGTCCACTACTGATATTCAAAAAGCAAAAACATGAAGCCCAACACCTTGGAGTTAAGAGTCACTCATCAGTTGGTTACAGTAAAGGTAAAGGTAAACATTTTTGACATCAGTAGTGGACATTTATTGTCAGCCTGAAGTAAACATACCTGTACTATAATACATACTTCAAGAAATTTGTTTGTCCAGTTACATCGTGTTTGAAAATGGTTTTTGCATTTACTTGATCCAACCCCACTGATGAAGAAAGTGACCTGACATAGAGATGATGCAACACCCACCACACTCTGGTGCCACCTTGCCATCAGGCTGAGTAACTGGTGTATGATTGGCCCTACCAATTCCTTTACACACTGTCAGATTGAAGTGTTCACATGATTGGCCAAGCACTTGCTAAAGCTAAGTATATTAACACACTCGGGTTTTTATCACTCAAGATTTGTTTGGTAAAACTTAAGTCAGTTCATTGTACATCAACTTCATTTCTTGAAATTGGTATGAGTTGAAGTAAGGGAAACATACATTTTGGAGAAAATAAATACCAAAGTAAGACACATCTGATAAAGCATTCATAGGCGAAATGTCATTATACTTTGGTGTTATTTTCTCCAATTGGTATAGATTGTCCTGTCTGACAGTGTGTACAAGCTCTTGTGGCCAGCTATGCCTGTCAGCCATGGTATAAAGTGAATAATATGCCTCCTGGTTGTTATAATAAGAAATGAATTACCACTGGACCACTACAATGAACAAGTTATTGCAGTCATGTGTCATGTTGAGTGATATTGCTCCTCTTAAATGACCTCATCACTCAGCCAGCAGGTGCATCCTTTATTTAATCATGTATTCATTCCAAACATTTATTATAAAGTTGTTTTATTCAGATGTTGATGTGCCATGAGATTACCAGTTAGGGATAGAATGATTGAAAATTGAAATTCAACTTTATATACATCCTGATTAAGAGAATGTCAGCTGCATGTTCTTTACAACTTTCAGGCAAGATATTTATTGTTAAATAATGCTGCACATTACCAGATATAAAATGAACAATTAAATTATTGTTACTTGACAAAAACATGGACAGTGAACTAATGTAACTGGTGAATGACTTGCTGATCTTGGTAAATAAACAGCATACCACTCTGCCTTCATGGTAAGTGAGGAGTTTATCAGTCAATTGTTATGAATGAGCAGTGCCTCTTATGCCATCATGGTATGTGAGTGATATGTTTTTCTTCCATTGTGGTGAGTAAAGCAATGCAATATTTTGTCATTATGAATGACACACTGCTGCTGTCATAGTGATTACATTAGTCAACCCATGCATACGTCCTGGTACAGATAAAGCTGATTACATTCAATACATTATAATGTCTTACTTTCTTGGATATTCTCTAAGATTTGTAGTGCTTGTCATTATACTGTACAAGATAAAAAGGAACTTGTCTACTATTCAGTACTGATTATTTGAATATGATATAAATACAGTACTTATTAAGCATTTGCTGTACACCACTGTTATCAGCTCTGATTTGTACTGTTTTGTAATAACAGCTAATGGAACATTCAGCTTAGTGAAGAGATGTACTTACAATGCCTTATAATGCATGGTATTGCATGTTGAGTCTGCTTGTTGAGCAGTGAGGTAGAGCAAACTTACTGATGCCTATATCCTGAGATGTCTACATGAACACATTCATATACCGTACCCTACTTTGGAAGATATCTGACAGTTATTCACAAAATGTGAATATGTGAAACATGAAAATTTCCTGATATATGATTTAATTACTGTATAGTAATGAAGAAAAATTGACCTCTGCTATTGATGACAATAAAACTGATCTGTGATAGCCTGATCGTACATTGCATAGCAAATGCATATCGGAAAAACTATGTATGTTGACTGGCACAGCAGACCCTGCACAGTTTAGTAATGTATGACTATACTGTGGTGTTCAGCTAATCACTGTTATGGCCTTGCACTAATATTGTATAACACCATCAATTTCAATTAAGGACTAAAGTGATTTATACAGTTTCAATGCATGATTCATAATCCAGCCTGAATGGGTGGAATTAATAATGCTAGCTGATCTATGTCTGTGATGGATTACTGTGTTTTTTTAAATTAATTTATGTGTTAACATCATGCTCCTACTCCAGCCTGTCCAATCATTGGACTGGCTTCAGAAGCACAGGTTTTACTGTTGATGTACAAGGGTCAATCCCTCTCCACTAAAGGTAGGACAGGTGTTAGGGCCAATGTACCCAACTCTCATATGTGATGTTTTGAAGTAGTGTTGTGTGAAAGGTTATGATGTGATTTCAAAAAGGTATTCTTGATAAGATGTATACTGGCATATGTAATATATTTCATGAATGTATGTGGTGTGTATTTGGGCTAGTCTGATAACAAATTGTAGGAGGGAGACAAAGTTAGCTTGTAATTAAAATCTGTGAGAGAATGGTTAATCTAGGCAATTCTTTGTCTCTCTCCATGTGGAAAATTGTTGTAGTAGTTAGAACATTTTAGTAGTACCTTTGCTCTTGCTAAATATGTGTTATGATGCACTGCTTTTGGTATATTAGTGTTACAGACATCTCACAACATATACCGGTACATACTGAAATTGGATAATTTTTTTTTATAGATGCCAGCCACCATTGTTATTGTAGGTGTATTAAGGGGCAAATACACTTGGTACATTGGAGATTCTTGATTCCACCAAAGTATGCCAGGAAACGGATCTAGATGAACAAAGATAATGGTGTCTTGTTTCTTGGAATAGTGTGGAGGAATCAGTTGCTCCAGATTTACCAACAATGAACTACCCCCTTAAGAATAGATAGTCCCACCTGGAAAGTACTACCAATGTGGTGATGGGAGCCTCACCAGAATTGCATAGAGTCTTCATTCTCTCAGTGACTTGGTTAGTGGATAAATTATTTTCTACAGCATTTCCTAATTTTAGGGTTTTAGGCCAGCATCAGCTAGCTAAGCAAAGCATATATATATATATATATATATATATATATATATATATATATATATATATATATATATATATATATATATATATATATATATATATATATATATATATATATATATTGGAAATAATTACATACATCAGCTTCATCTATATACAAAAATATTGTACCATTCTTCATATCTTAATACATTGCTCATCACTGCTGCAAATATGACCTTCAGTTTTGGATACGTTGGCCCAATCACCTAGTTTCCTAGAGTTGAAGAATTGGGTAGTTGCTCCGTGGGTGGTAGGGTGTAGAGTCCCCTGCAGTTAAAATCCTTGTTAGGTGTACATACCGTCCTGGCCAATCCCACAATGGAGCTATCTCAGGAGGGAGAGAGACATCAACAGTATGGATGGATGAATGAACTAGAAATTGTGCATTGTGGCTGTAACACTGCTGATGCCAGATTGAAACTTGATTCGAACCAGGACTTGAACATGTCATGAGAAAAACGTAAAGAAGTTGTTTTCCACATTACAAAACCGTAAAATGTTACAGGCATGGATATCTTCACCGCAGACCACAGTTACTGACACTGCTCGTGGGACTTGCATACACCTGAGGAACTTGTAGAAAAAGAGAAGATTGGGGGAAATTGTGTAACAAATTTGTTTCTGTTTGTTTGCTGTGGTATGAATTATATAAAATTTACACAATTTATTTTGGCTGTGCCTTATGGGTTGTGTTTATCAGCCATTCATTTTAATATAAGGTAAAATTAAATAATTTGATTTGTACCATCTACATACTTGTTCAAAGGGATATATGCAGGTTAGTTGTAAGTATTTAATGTTTTGTAAAATGGCTGCATGGCAACCTTGGTATTTGGAATATATTTTGTACAGGAATAGTTTGCCCATTTAGGTAGGCCTTCTGTTTCATGCATTGTATTTCAGAATATGTTATGGAAGGAAAGCAAACAATATGAAATACTTTTTACTGTGAACTACTCATTGCAATTTTTCATTATTCATGTGTTGTGAATATGATATATCCTTCAATGTCAGCAAAAATATATCAATACTGTAGTGGAGGAGGATTTGCTTATAGGGTATTCAAGATCTGTTATCCCAGAGCCTTCATCCCCTCCAGTCCTAACTCAGTGGGATAATTGTGTCTGTCTGTCAACACCTGTTTGGTCACACTTGCCAAGAGTACTGTAGTGTCTTAAAGGGGAGTCAGGTCCCTGAAACTTAGAAGTAATATGTCTCTATGTTATACTTAGAATTACAATGTTCATAGTAATATGTGTCAAAGAAGCTCAATGATGCTGTATATTATAGTGTGAAGGGAAAACTAATAGCATAACTGTTCATTTATGATATGGACGTTTTTTATATAACTTTTTAAAGAACTAATGTCTGTGCACTTGTTAATTCTAAGTTCACCATTGAGAACAGTTCTTATCTTGGCAGAAGTGTTGCGTGAGAGGCATTGTAGACAGAACCATTATTAAAGATTGATTTCTTAAACTTGACAAGTGACTTTTCATTGATCTGAGAAGGATTACCCTCGAGTATCCTACCAGCAATTATTAAGAACAGCTCTCCACATGGCTTGTTTTAGCTACACCCTATTTGTATTTTTGCTGCCTTGGAAAATAAACATAGCAGTTTACTTTGGATTTTCCTACCCATTATGATTAAGTTGAAGTGTTATTATGTAATGTCGACGCAGACAGCCAGAGAAAGGACACACACTTTATCCTATATTTATTATATTCTTTCTCCCTCGTTACACAGGGCATTCCTACCCTCGGACGGTATCCTTTGACCTCTTTAGGGAAATCGGTGTACTTTCGCATGGTTAAAAAAAAAAACTAATATAGTATTCTCACTAAGACCATACACGGGGACCACTACTATTATTGTGTCTGACTGTACACACACCTTCCCTTGTGATGTCACCCCTGTTATTTCCCGGACACACACACCATCTTGTTTTGTTTCCAGGCAGAATGCAGTCATTTGTGGCATCGAGATGTGTGTCCCAGGGGCTGGTATTACGAGGCCTATCCCACCAATTTGTCTCCGATCTGTCCCTTCCCTGTCTGTCCTGTCTTGTCCTGTCCTGTCATCTCGCCATCTACTGTACATAGGCCTGTCCTTTGCTGTCATCGACTGTCCTTTTCTCTCATCCTATCCTGTCTTCTTTATTCTTATCCTTTGCTATCCTTTCTTACCGTTTTCTCTCCTCTTCTTTTTTGGCTGTCCTGTCCTGGCCTAGCCTATCCTACCCTATCCTATTCTTCCCTCTCCTGTTAACCCCCATCCTATTCTTCCCTTTCCTGTTAACTATCCTATCCTATCCTGTTAACTCCCATCCTATCCTATCCTATCCTGTTCTTCCCTCTCCTGTTAACTCCCATCCTATCCTATCCTGTTAACTCCCATCCTATCCTATCCTATCCTGTTCTTCCCTCTCCTGTTAACTCCCATCCTATCCTATCCTATCCTATCCTGTTTTTCCCTCCTGTTAACTCCCATCCTATCCTATCCTATCCTATCCTATCCCATCCTATCCTATCCTCATCTCATCTCATCTCTATTATCCTCTTACGTTCTGCCATCTTATGCATACCAAACTAACTACTTGTCCATCCTGTCAACTCTGTCCCTCAGTTCATTTTCTCGTTTCTGTCTGGGCTGCACCACCCCTAATTTCTTCTATACTTGCCTGTCCCTTCAATTACCTGTCGCCCTTTCTCCTCTCGTCTCTCTCTTAAGGCCAAATTTTCTGCCCCGCCTACAAACAGCTGCCTCCATTAAAAACTTTCGTCCCTTTCTCCTTTCTTCTTCCTTCCCATATCTCATAACAACATTACCTACTATATAAATACATTAATTGACATCATACTTATCATCATCACTTGTTTAATTTATTTTCCCGTCAGTAAGGGTCAAGAATTAATGCTTATCACTATTGCTTCATCACTTAACAATATTAATTAATCACTATCACTTGTTGGTCACATCAGTAGAATGTGATGTGCAATTATGGTTTTACATCTTCAGACTGGTTAGATGTAAAGGGTTTTCTTCCCTATAATACAACGGATGGTATGTGTGTGTATGTGTATGTGTGTGTGTGTACCGGTAGACCACAGAGAGACGTGTGGGGCAATCACTGATGACGTTTGAACTCATGTACACGCCAAACTCACACTCACACATACACGTACAGTACACACATGCACGTTTTCTGTTTAGGGAACATGGTAAAGGTGTTGTAGAAAACATTCTCCCTAAATAAAGGTGGTGCTTTGTGGTGCAGTTTGGAAAAATTAGCACAGGGGAAATAATATTCTTGCTGTATATTATGTTAGTGGTGGAAAGGTGTTTGCTTAATTACGATGGCAATACTTATGAAGAGATTAATGTGAAAATAAATGACACAACGTCAATATATCATTACCCACAATTCAATACATGGAAATAATTTAGTACAAGTTACATTAGTATACTTGAGAGGCGACAGGAGACACTGAAAAGGAAGATAGGCTAACCAACACAGTCTTTCTCAGAGCTGACACTACAGAGCGCCTGCGCACAAAGTACTCCCACCTTCCATTCTCTCACTTCCACCACCCCTTACCCTTCCCTCTCTCCCTCCTCACCCACCCACCCACCCAACCACAACACTCACTCACACACACACACACACACACAGGTCCTTCCACTGTTCCACACACATTCAGCCTCACGCACGGGTAGCGGAGGGAAGTTGTCTCGTCGGTGTTAGGGTGGAGTGAGAGAGGAAAGGGAGATTACAATGGACCAATCATAGACGCGCCTTACTGGATGTACTGGCTGGCTGGACCAATCACAGACGTCATCGGCAAACGGGAACCAACTCTGTGCAGGCCGTTTCCAGCAGGTTGTCTAACTCGTCTCAGTGTGTGGTGTGTTGCGTTGGTGTCTGGTTGGGAGTCGTGAAGCGTGAGTGAGTGGTGAGTGAATTGACCACGAAGCATTCCGTGTTGTGTTGACGCTGAGTGAGTGAAGGCATACTTACTTACTTACTTGTTTACCTCTTTTTGTTCTATTATACTTTAGAGGCGAAAGTGAAACAGTGTACGTTGTGATAAAATAAATCCGGTATGTAATGTGGAAAATTTACCATACTGCACATAGAGAAATATAGTGAGACCACAATGTATATCGTAATGTTATGAAAAAACCAAAAACAAAAAAAACAAATGGATGTTATTAGACATATTATCATATACCTAAACACACCATTATATATATATTTTTTTAAGCGTGTGACAAGTGGCTTCATGAGTTTGTTGACAAGTGAAGCGTTGACGTAACTACATAATTATTAATATTGTGTGATACGATGATGATGATGTGAGGCAGTGAAAAACAACAACAACAACAAAGTCCCATCACATTTATCTATCTATGAGTCTGCTGAAAAATAAAAATAAATAAATGTGTACAGTACATAGTGTATCCGAGTGAATGACAAGAAATTAACAGAATCACATGTGGTGTTGACTGAATCCATGGTAAATTAACGAGTGTCACCACATCTATCTATGAGTCTGAAAATGCAAGGTAAATAGAACTATATATTTACCTTGTGAAAATGTGTACAGTACGTAGTGTATCCGAGTGAGTTAGTGAGTGACAAGAAAAAACAGTATCACGTGTAGTGTTGACTGAATTCTTAATTAACGAGAACATTAGTGATATTAACACCAATGGTAAAAAAAATGCAGGTTAGTTGAACAGCGACTTATTTTTTTTTTTTTTTTCACTTGATTGAGATTTACACTGTTGTTTATCGTGATGCAATATATATATCTACACTCCATTCTTTTTAATTAAATAACCAGGCATATATGTAGTCGACCGGTTCCCATAATTAATTTCTTGTTTTAATTATTTTTCTGTACATAAAATGCATTCTAAGACATCAAAGTTTTTTTTTTTTTTTTTTTTTTTTAGCACGATTGAGGTCAACAGCTCATATTCTTATTCCCCCATTGAAACAACATCTTATCATATCCTAGAGCTGTGACTGGAGTAAATATCACGTCAGCAAACCTCTTTTCTGTGTGTGTGTATGTATGTGTGTGTGTAGATAAGTGTTTGCGTGTGTGTGTGTGTGTGTGTGGAGAAGAGTGTGTGTGTATGGAGAAGAGAGTGTGTGTGGGTGGAGAAGAGTGTGTGTATATGGAGAAGAGTGTGTGTGTATATGGAGAAGAGTGTGTGTGTATATGGAGAAGAGAGTGCGTGTGTGTGTTGGTTCTACTCTCATTCTTCTTAGTAAGCTTCCTGTTGGGATGCAAAATAGGCCTGTGAGTATAGAGTGCTATCCTGACATCATCAACAATAATACTTCCAAACTACTGTATATACCACAAAATACAGTTTGTTTGTACCGAGAGAGTCACTCAGTTTCCTGGCTTTGTTTTGGGGGAAATTCAGAAATCTCGAAATACACTCAAAATAACACAGTCACTTGTGTTATTCCGCTTTGTAACCCCGTTCATAATATGATAAACATGGATGTGAGATGTACAGTCACGATCAAAAGTCCTGTCTCTGGTGAATGAAAGAGAACCAATTAATATTACAAAGACCAATGGCTGTAGTTTCACGTAATTTGTCGAGGCCTTTTCATTCGAAGGTGTTGACAGGACTATTGAACGTGACTGTAGGTAAAGTTTGACAGTCAGGCAGACAGTCGTGTTAATTAAAGGCACCGTGATCGTGTATGAAAAGTGGAGGCTTCTGATTCCTCCTGAGCATGCAACGAAACCAGCTCCTTCCATATAGGTGGTATTTCGTGGCAATATTTGAAGGTCTCATTAATCTCCAATTTTCTGACTACACCACAGGGTCCCTTAAGTGTCCGTCGTTCTATTGTGTATAAATAAAGTTCGTTCGGTCAGTCCTGCAGCCATAATAAAACTAAAGCACTTGTGGATGGAAAGACTAAATAACAGAAGAAATACAGATGGCGAATTTTTGTTCGAACTCACAGGTAGGCAATCAGCCCTATTATTGTGGTTGGCTGAGGGAATGAACTTCTGTGCACCTTACTATGTGGAGTTTATTGCTTGCGAGGTAGCCTAGCCTGTGCCAAGTCTCTGAGAAATTATTTTTGTAACCTAGATTTTGATCTTGATGTTGCAAACTGTAATGCATGCCATCAGATTCCTCGTGAAGAATTGTATACTATGTGGACCACTTTGCAACACACACACACACACACATACGTATACGTACCACCATGGGTGATAGTGGTGGACCAGGGTCCAAGGAGTGTTGGAGAGCAACTGAACAGAGTTCGAAAAAGTGAGTCTTCTAAACCTCTCTCAACGTTGAGAATGGTTTGGAAAATTCACTTTCTCGAACTCTGTTCAGTTGCTCTCCAACACTCCTTGGACCCTGGTCCACCACTATCAGCCATGGCTGTACGTATCTCGATAATACTGTCATACTTACAAAAATATTACACACACACACACACACATCTATACGTTCAGTACCTCGATAATACTGTCATACACACACACACACACACACAAAACTTTCTCCTTAAAGATATACAAGAATATCATACACAGTAATATAACATGTTACTGTGCACGATGACAACAGTGTAAATTTAACAAACAAGGCGTTGAGACACTAACCTGCTCCACTTACCACTTTATTATTATTTTTCTTTTCTTTTTACGTGGTGACCCAGACAGATGGAGCGAAGAATACAACTGAACACTACTGATACCAATACTGAGGCGAGGTGAGTAATATTATTCATGTCTAGTTACTCAGGTATTGTTTACATGTGTGTGTGTATGTTTATGTGTGTGTGTGTAATATTTTTGTAAGTATGAAAGTATTATAGAGGTATGTGTGTATTACACGTATACATGTGTGTGTGTAATATTTCTGTAAGTGTGACAGTATTATCAAGGTATGTATTTAAAGGTGTGTGTGTGTGTGTGTGTGTGTTCATAACTAATTATCAAGTAAGTTAATAATGTCTGTCACCACTATTACATGTCATCATAATCTAAATTTAGCAACGTACCTGTGTGTGTATGTGTGTGTGTTCATCTCTGTGTATGTGAAGAAGTGCTGGGGAGTTGGTCTGTGCGTGTGGAATTAAGCTGTACAGTAATTGGCCACATAGTGTTAAATAATATTGAGGGAAGCCCTGCGGAGCACCATCTGCTGGTGGAGAGGGGCATAGAATATCTAACAAACAAGTAACATGAATTCTTACACAGGTTATATGGAAAGTGAGGTCATAATTCTGGAAGTACTACAATAAATAGTCTACCAAATACAAAACATCAAACCTAATTATAATATTGTATTGCAGTTACGTAGTCTTACATTTTCTATATGGTGTAAGGCCTCGAAAACAACAACAGTGTGTGTGTACGAATTCTTGTGGCCAATAGCACTGTACACTCGCAATCCAATTTTTGTATCCAGGTCTTGTTGAAGTTTCGAACCATTGGATATAATAGTGAACCAATTACAACGTTTATCCTGTTTCATATTTGTATCCAGGTCTTGTTGAAGTTTCGAATCATTTGACATACTAGTGAACCAATTGCCACGTTTATCCTGTTTCATATTTGTATCCAGGTCTTGTTGAAGTTTCGAATAATTTGACATACTAGTGAACCAATTACAACACTTATCCTGTTTCATATTTGTATCCAGGTCTTGTTGAAGTTTCGAACCATTGGACATACTAGTGAACCAATTACAACACTTATCCTGTTTGATATTTGCTGAGCTCACTTAATACTTGATCAAGCTATTCGAAGCAAACTTGGATACATATTTTGGATTGCGATCGAAACTCCAGTATTAGATAAATGAAAGCGAGTCATTTTAGTGTCTCTTATGAACCAATTTTATATAGAGGCGAAAATCTATTGCTGTATGCATCACTTTTTTTAGGCCTTTTCATTCGATGGTGTTGCTGGACTATTGGGCGGGACTCTGCGTAGTTTGACTATTTGCTGGATAGTCAGTGAGCGAATAGGTGTGTGTGTGTGTGTGTTGGGGAGAGGGGAGGTGTGTGTGTGTGTTGGGAGGGGGGCGGGAGGGGGGAGGTGAGTGCGTTTGCGTGCGGTAAGGGCGGGGGTGAGCTGAGGGGGTCGTCGGGTCATCCAGCCAGACCCTCCACCTCCACCTCCACCTTTCTTCCCTCCCCTCCCCTCCCTCTGTAACACCATCCTTCATCCACTACCATCACCACCTTTCTCCCTTCCCCTCTCCTTCCCTACCTCTATCCTCCCTCCCTACCTCTTTCCTCCCTCCCTTCCTCTTTCCTCCCTCCCCTACCACCATCCACTACCACTACCATTCATCTCTCCCCTCTTTACAACTACCACTACCACCACTACTACTACTACTATAACTACCACTACTATAACTACCACTACTACTAGTAGTATAACTACCACTACTACTAGTAGTATAACTACCACTACTACTAGTAGTATAACTACCACTACTACTAGTAGTATAACTACCACTACTACTAGTAGTATAACTACCACTACTACCACTACTATCACCATCACTATTACTACCATCACTACTACTACCATCACTACTACTACCACCACCACCCTTCCTGTCCTCCACCCACTACCACCATTATCTTTTCTGTGTCTTTCCTTTCACACTCTCCATAACACCCCCTCCTCCTGCATCATCCACCCCCCCCCCTCTCATTCTCCACCACCACCACCACAACCATTCATCCTTACCCTCTTTCCTCCTCCACCATCACTCCCATCCTCTTTCCCTCCCTCCCTCCATACCTCCTTGTCCCCTCCCTCCCTCTTCCCTCCCTCTGTCCCTCCTGGCCATGGAGGTATACCTCCATGCTCCTGGCCCCCTCACCCCCTTCACCCCATCCCTCCCTCCTTCCCCTCTTCCCTACCTCCCTCCCTCCCTACCTTCCTACCTCCCTCCCTACCTTCCTACCTCCCTCCCTCCCTCCCTACCTTCCTACCTCCCTCCCTCCCTCCCTTCCTACCTCCCTCCCTCCCTCCCTCCCTCTCTCCCTACCTACCTCCCTCCCTCCCTCCCTCTCTCCCTCCCTCCCTCCCTCCCAACCCTCATCACCCCCTTCACCCCCTCCCTACATCCCTGCCCCCGTCACCCCCTCCATCCCTCCCATGTCCCCATCACCCCCTCCATCCCTCCCTACTCCCGTCACCCCTTCCATCCCTCCCTACTCCCGTCACCCCTTCCCTCCTACCTCCCTGTCCCCCTCCCTCACCTCCTTCCCTCCCTCCCCATCACCCCCTTCCTACTGGCTTCCGTCCTTCACGTGGGCCCTTGACCTTCCCCTTGGCTTGGTGCTGCATCTTGAGAACAACAGTGGCGTATCAACCAACAAGGGGAACGTCGAGAACAACAGTGGCATATCAACCAAACAAGGGGAACGTCGAGAACAACAGTGGCGTATCAACCAACAAGGGGAACGTATATGACTTTATTGAGGAGATTTATTTTTGTTGGTGAATTGGAAGGTTTCTGATTCCTCCAAACTAAACCACGAAACAGATCCCCTATTATAAAAAAAAAAATAGTTACATACATCAAGGTGGTCTGTTCCCCTGGCATACTTTGGAGGAATTAGTAGCCCTCCAATTTACCCTCAAAACAAGCTCCTCTTAAGGTGGTAATTCTTTTTTGGTACATACATTGGAGTGCCTTGATTCCTCCAAAGTATGCCAGGAAACAACAGGGCCAGAAGAGCAAAAATAATGGTGTTCTGTTGCTTGGAATAGTTTGGAGGAATTAGTAGCCTCTCCAATTTACCCTCGAAAGAAAACTCTCCTCTTAACACCAGCCTAAAAATCTCAAATGTTACGACGATGCTTACGGTAATTGTCTATCATACGTACGGTATATTGGAGTGCCTTGATTCCTCCAAAGTATGTCAGGAAACAGAACCAATGAATAAATATAAGGGTATTCTGTTGCTTGGAATAGTTTGGTGGAATCAGTTGCTCCAGATTTACCACCGTAAGGGAAGAACATGTGTATATTTTTTTTAGTAAATTTGAGGGTTACTGAATCCTCCTACTGTAGTAAATATTGAGGTGATTAGTTTAAGGGGGTGCGGTAGTAGGGGACGTGCTTGGGGTGGGGGGGGGGTTTGGGGGGTGCGGGAATAGGGGGACAGTCTTGGGGTGGGTAGAAAGCCTGTCCCCTATTCCCGCACCCCCCAAACCCCCCCCCCCCAAGCCTGCCCCTTACTCCCGCACCCCCCCTAACCCCTCCTAAGCCTGTTCCCCTACTCCTGCACCCCCCTAAACTCCCCCAAGCCTGTCCCCCTATTCCCGCACCCCCTTAAGGGACCCTGTGATCGTGTATGATAGTTGGTGGCTTCTGATTCCTCCTAATTATGCCACAAAACAAACTCCTTCATTATAGGTAGTGTTTCGGGGCAATGTTTGAAGGACTCACTAATATCCAATTGTTTTTACTACTTATACATTAATTAAAGGAGCTTGTTTTGTGGCAGAGATGGGAGGAATCAGAAGCCCCCACCACCACGTCTCATACACGATGACAGGGTCCTCAATTTTCATACACGATCACAGGGTCAATTTATTCCTTTAACGGTACAGTCCATGCCTTGTCCTCTGCTCTCAACGTTAACAGGACAACATTGGTTCCTGTTTGTATTATATTATAGTCTAGTATAGTTAGTTCCCTTTGGTGGTCCGAGTTGAGCACCTACCCTAACTCATCCACCCAACCCGACGATAGATATGAAAAGAGTGAACGCTGACTACTGAAACACACACTGGGATATCATTATGGGACACTCGAAATGTTTGGCGTATAAGTGTCAGAATTTTTCGTTGAGGCGGAACTACTTATACCGGTATGAGTATAGAAAAAAAAAAAAAAAAAAAAAAATCATGATAACTATTCCTTCCACGACATCAGACCAATGCATTATAATAACCAAGCCTTGTTCTGTCTCCCAGTAGTCATATACCCAAAGCCAAAGAGGACGAGGGTATATAGGACCGAAATGTTTGCAGGCAGCTCGAGAGAGAGAATAAGGGGCCGATTCCACAGTGAATTTGGTTTGTTATGATCCTCCCCAACCACCCACACTTGTCAGTCTTGATTATATCCAACAAACTCAGTATCCATATCCACAAAATCTGTCGGGTAATTCCATTATTACCATAGTTTCAAAGTGGAGTCATCAAATTCCTCAAATAATTCACTCATGAGTCATTTACACAGTTCGGTTTCTTTCGTTATGATGCTTACAAACCAAAACAAACCACTGTGGAATCGGCGCTAAGTCTTGTTGTTTTGCTGTGGTTTACGTTCCTGCCTCGCTATATAAGTCAAACCGGGCTGATGGCTTAAAAGTGAAATAGGTAATGTCTTAAAAGGAGAAGCATAAGGTACAGTACATTTCTAAACAGGAATAGCATCAAAGAAGTCCATTGCTCATACGGGTCACTTCACACAAGGTCCCACTGTGAGTTCTTGAGGCTCCTGTGATCGTGTATGAAAATTGGAGGCTAATGTTTCCTTCTGATTATGCCACGACACAAGCTCCTTTCATATAGGTGGTGTTTCTTGGCAATATTTGAAGGACTTATTTATCTCTAATTTTCTGACTACAACACAGGGTCCCTTAAAAGAAGTAGACTACAGAAGCATTATTAAGGTTCATTTCTGAGTGTTGGTTGATGTGTCCCTCGTGTATGGAAGGATTCAATTGCTTGGCGACGTCCCCCTGGCTTGCCTTGTCCTGGTTTTCCTATCCTACAATTTTCTCCACCGATAATATCCTGCCATGCAAAGTAAAATTCTCGAGCCGGGGCGTGGGATGTGAACTCTTATTTTTAGATGAAATGTCACTGTCGGAATTGGTCACATACCACACACTACACACCCTACGCTACATACCCACGCTACATACCATCACTACACACCCCACACTACACACCCCACACCTACACTGCAAACGCACACCACATACTCATACTACACACCCCACACTAGATACCACACACTACACACCCAATACCATAAACCCACACCCCACACAACACACCCCACACCCCACACCACAAACTCACATACCTCTGAACACAACTGCATACTCCAGACACATGCATGAGTCATTGTGTTGTCATTATATAAACTCCTACTACATCACTCTGAGGATATAAATGCTGATCCAGGTTTGAGTACTGTATTGTCACCACAGATTTTACTACAGTGCTTCCTTCTCATCGTAGTGTGCTTCATTTTTGTTAAAGTTGTGAGCGAGCGTATGTGTGTGTGTGTGTGTGTGTGTGTGTGTGTGTGTGTGTGTGTAATCTGCGGGTAAAACATTCTGTCAGGTTAGCATTTTTTTTACTATTCTTGCTTATAGATGAGCTAACCTAAGATAACTTTCATCTTCGACAGTATGCTTTCACTTTGGCACCTCTATAAACAAAGCAGGTGTCCGTCCTCAGTATAGACAAATCTCACCTTGTTTATATAAGTCAATGTTTCCGTGGCCAACTATACTATATTGTACAGTTGGACACATGAATGGGTGGTACAGCCCAGGTGAAAGATACTTGTCCCATTTGAGTAACCAGTGTCTATTATCAGGTACTTGCTTTTTATTATCATCCTCAATACTAACTTCTGCCCCTGATGTCTCCTATTTGGCACTAAGGAACTTGATATTGAGAGAAATTGACCATCTTTCCCTTGGACTGTACCATCCATTCATGTGTCCAACTGTACATCGACCGACCCACTCCCCTCTTTCACCAGGACGTAAACAAACACAGAAGAGGTGCCATTTTTCATGATTTCCACCATATAACAACAGCTGCTACCGTTATCGTGGGGAAGGCAACTATACTGTAAACACTATACATCTTCAGTCGGTGTGGTTGGAAAATAATCGACTCTCTCATTCAGTAGTTACATATATAGTTTTGCAGTGTATATTTTGCATGTAAATAAAAAAGCGTTTGAAAAGTCTTGTATCTATCAGTGCTTTTGTGATATCTTGCAGCATATTATTATTAGAGGATTTGACTAGATAAATATAGATAAAGATGAATGGTAAACCCGGTAGGAATGGATAGAAACATTCATCTGAATATTGTGTGATTTCAGCGTAACGAGGTAAAGTTTGAGAAAATATATATGAGAAGTTAAACCTACACTGATGAACCAAATTTGTTATAGGTCAAACCCAAGTCACAAAAGGGGTTAAGTTAGGTTAGGTTAGATTAAGTTAGTTTAGGTTAGATTAAGTTAGGTTAGGATAGATTAAGTTAGGTTAGATTAAGTTAGGTTAGATTAAGTTAGGTTAGATTAAGTTAGGTTAGGATAGGTTAAGTTAGGGTAGGTTGGATTAAGTTAGGATAGGTTAGGTTAAGTTATATTGGCCAAGGAAAGTTATATTGGTTAGGTTAGGTGCTATATATGATTAGATTAGGTTATGTTAAGTTATATTGGTTAGGGAAAGTTATATTGGTTAGGTTAGGTGCTATATTATATGGTTACTTTAGCCCTGCACATGAGAGAGAAAGATCCTTACAGGTGGGGGGAGTAAAGAGTATCGTATCGTATATTTGGAGCGAATTAAAGGGGCCCTGATTTGTCCATACTCTGTCAAAAAACAAACTACCTCAGAGTACAACTATAGGGGATCTGTTTCTGTATAAGAGTAGGGGATCTGTTTCTGTATAGGCGTAAGGGGATCTGTTTTTGTATAGGCGTAAGGGGATCTGTTTCTGTATAGGTGTAAGGGGTCTGTTTCTGTATAAGAGTAGGGGATCTGTTTCTGTATAAGAGTAGGGGATCTGTTTCTATATATGAGTAGGGGATCTGTTTCTGTATAAGACTAGGGGATCTGTTTCTATATATGAGTAGGGGAATCTCTTTCTGTTGCAATGCTTGGGGGAAATCAGGAAGGTAGTAGCAGTAGATGTGTTGTGATGTGTTGAA
>JAWQEG010003773.1:15000-17500 GCA_033782935.1 Petrolisthes cinctipes | reverse complement strand
AACCGACCACAGCAAGGGTTAAGGAGGGAATGGTTGGGGAAAACAGCTTCTTGCCTTTAAGGGAGGAATCTCTAGTTGGTAAATTGGAAGGCAACTGATTCCTCCAAACTATGCCAGGAAACAGACGAACCCAGTGTTACTAATGAGGGATCTGTTTCGTGGCATAATTTGGAGGATTCACTTGACCATCACTTTACCAACAACAGAGTCCTCCCTTAACCTCAGTACGAAAGTAATTTATTATAGAGATGAGAATGATGGATTAACATTATTTTCCTTTTATACTCATTTCTCCTTCTCTTCCTTCCTTCACCTCCCTCTCCACTTCCCTCTCACTCGTCCATGCAACCAGGCCAAGGGTGTGTGTGTGGTCTTTGTTCATTCCTATATCAATTCTCCATTTCTTAATTACTTCCACCCACCTTCGTCTTTATCACTCACTCAACCCCTTGTCTATAATTATCATCCATTCCATCTTGCAATAACACCCACTTGTCTCTCATCCACCTTGCAATGACACTCACTTGTATCTCGTCCACCATTCAATAACACACCCCTTTCTCTCATCCACCATTCAATAACACACCCATGTCTCTCATCCACCATTCAATAACACACCCCTTTCTCTCATCCACCATTCAATAACACACCCCTTTCTCTCATCCACCATTCAATAACCTCCCCATTTCTCTCATCAACCATCACTAACCTCCCCTCCTTCCTCTTACCTCTCATCCACCATTCAATAACACACCAATTTCTTTCATCCACCATTCACTAACCTCCCCTCCTCCCCCCTTACCTCTCATCCACCATGCTTTAACACACACACACACACTTTTGCTACTCATTCATTTCACCTTGCAGTAAGTACAGTATATATCCCTCCATAACAATACCACCCAGACCTGTACAGACACACCACTACAACCCAAATTACACTCCTGGTTAGCATTGTACTGGCAGTGAGATATATACCACGTGGAACCTGCAGCTGTATATATAGTCAGTCAGTCACGAGGTCTTGTTGTTATTGTTTCCCTGCTGTGTCTTCTGTTTCTCTCTCTGTCTATGTATGTGTGTGTGTGTGTAATGAAAGGGGCCCTGGCTTGTTTAGATGCCTCTGATAGGATTCTTGCTTACCACGAGGGACCTGCAGCAGAATAGTCAGTCAGTCACGAGGTCTTGTTGTTATTGTTTCCCTGCTGTGCCTTCTGTTTCTCTCTCTGTCTGTCTGTGTATATGTGTGTGTAATAAAAGGGGCCCTGGCTTATTTAGATGCCTCTGATAGCATTCTTGCTTACCACGAGGGACCTGCAGCAGTATAGTCAGTCAGTCACGAGGTCTTGTTGTTATTATTGTTTCCCTGATGTGTCTTCTGTTTCTCTCTCTGTCTGTGTGTGTGTGTAATGAAAGGGACCCTGGTTTGTTTAGATGCCTCTGATAGGATTCTTGCTTACCACGAGGGACCTACAGCAGAATAGTCAGTCAGTCACGAGGTCTTGTTATTGTTTCCCAGCTGTGTCTTCTCTTTCTCTTTGTGTGTGTAATGAAAGGGACCCTGGCTTGTTTAGATGCCTCTGATAACATTCTTGCTTACTCAATTTACTTGTTATTTTATTTTTATTTTTTTTGTGTGTGTGGGATTGTGGGTGGAGGATTGTTATTGTTGTTTGTGCTGCTGCTGTTGTTGTTGTGATTGTTTTGTTGTTGTTGTAATTGTTTTGTTGTTTGTGGTTTTGTTGTTGTTTAGGTTGATTGTTGTTGTTGTTTGTGTTTGTTGTTGTTGATTATGGTTCTTGTTGTTGATTGTGGTTCTTGTGGTTGTTTTGTTGTTGTGGTTGCTTAGGTTGTTGTTGTTGTTATGGTTGTTGTTGTTGTTGAAGTTCCTCAAGCTGTCTTGTTGTTGTAGTTGTTTAGGTTGTTGATTGTTGCTGTTGTTGTTGTTTGTCGTTGGTTAGGTTGACTGTTATTGTTGCTGTTGTATTCGACGCTGTTGGAACGGAACACACACACACACACACACACACACACACACACACACACACACACACACACACTGCTCCCGGGAGATGGTTGGTGGCTGGGATGCTGCGGTTCTCTCATCTGTCATTAAAACTCACCCGAGATGAAAATAATTAGCCTTGATGGAGGGAGAGAGAGAGGGATGGAGAGGGGGAGTGAGGGAAGGAGAGAGGGAGGGAGTGAGTAAGGAAGATATAGGGGGAGGCAGGGAGTGAGGGAGGGAGGGAGATAGAGGGGGAAGTAGTGAGTGAGGGAGGGAAGGAATGAGATAGTGGGGGAAATAGGGAGGGAGATAGGGAGTGAGTAAGGGAGAAAAGGAGGGAGGGAGGGATGCAGGGAGGGAAGGAGAGAGGGAGGGATAGAGGAAGGGAGATAGGGAGATAGGGATGGAGTGAGGGAGGGATGGAGGGAGGGATAGAGGAAAGGAGATAGAGGGGGATGCAGGGAGTGAGGGAGGGAGATAGGGAGGCAGGAA
>JAWQEG010003773.1:0-7500 GCA_033782935.1 Petrolisthes cinctipes | reverse complement strand
CAGGGAACTACAGCCAAGTCAGCCAAATCAATCAGTCAGTCACTCGGGGGTCACTTGTTGTTGTTGTTGTTGTTGTGGAGTTGGTGGTCATCTTTTATTATCCATTTTTCGTTAATATTTCTCTTCTTCTCTTCTTCGTTAACTGTTATTATCCTTTTCTCTCTTTTTCCCTCTCTTCCTCTCGTTTTCCCTCTCTTCCTCTCTCTTTCTCTCGTTTTCCCCCTCTTCTTCCCCTCCCTCTTATTCTCGCTTTCTCGCGTTTTCTTTTTCTTCTTTGCTGCTTGTTATTCTCTCTTCCTCTCGTTTTCCCTCTCTTCTTCCCCTCCCTGTTATTCTCTCTCTCTCTCGTTTCCTCCCTCTTCCTCCCTTCCTTGTTATTCTCTCTTTCTCTTATTTTCTTTCTCTCCCATTTCACCCCCTCGCCCTCTTCCATTTCTCCCCCTCCTGCCACCTTCTGTGTTGTCCAGGCTTTAGGGTATTTCCTGAGGCCGTCTGGTCTGCTGATCACCGCCTCTGTAATAACCCTCATCCGGCAACCCACTACCAGGAGGAAGGCAAGGAAGGAAGGAAAGATGGAGGGAAGGAAGGGTGGAAGGAGGGGTAGGGTGGAGGGAGGGGTAGGGGAAGGAAGGAAGGGGATGGAAAGGAAACGAAGGAAAAGTGGAGGGAAGGAAAGATGGAAGGGTGGAGGGAAGGAAGGATGGAAGGAGGGGTAGGGAAGGAAGGAGGGAAGGAGGGGTAGGGAAGGAAGGATGGAAGGAAGGATGGAAGGAGGGGTAGGGAAGGAAGGAGGGGAGGAAGGAGGGGTTGGGAAGGAAGAAAGAGAGTGGGAGACGGAGGGAAGGAAGGAAGGAAGGAAGGGAGGATGGAAAGAAAAGCGATGTAGGATTGAGAGAACGAGAGAGGGGAGGAATCAGAGAAAGTAAGGATGGATGGGAAGGAAAGATGGGGTAAGAAAAAGGTTTGAGAAAGAGAGGAAGGAAAAGAAAGGAAGGATGGAAAGGGAGGGAGAAGAGAGAGGGAGGAAGGAGAGGAAGGAAGGAATGAAGAGAAATTAAGGAAGCGAAGGAACAAGAGAATGGAAAAGGAGGGAGGGTGGGAATGAAGGTAAGAAAGGTAGGACTGAAGGGGAAAGGAAGAATGGATTAAGAAGGAGGTTTGGGAGAGAGAGAGAGAGAGAGGAAGGGGGGGGGAAGAAAGAATGGAGAGGGAAAGAGAATGGAGAGTAAAAGAAGTTGTAGAATAAGTGAGGGAGTGAAGGAGAAGGACAGTGGACAGGAAGGGAAGGAAGGAAGGAAGGAAGGAGAGAGAAGGAGAGGTCAGGGCTAAGGAGCAGCAGGTGAAGTAGTTAAAAATGGAAGGAGGGAGGGAAGGAAGGAGAAGAAGGGACAGAGGGAAGGGGGGTAAAGGGACAGACGGAAGGGGGGGGGGTGAGGAAGTTGGGGGGTGGGTGGGTGAGGAAGTTGGGGGGTGGGGTGGTGAGGAAGTTGGGGACAGGTGAGTTGGTGGACAGGTGAGTAGGTAGGTAGCTCAGGTAGGTAGAAAAGCAGGTAGATAGTTAGTCAGGTGTTTCAGTATTTGGATATTTAACTCTCATATTATACACAACACATTCGCACATACATACCTGCACACATATACTCAAACACACAACTTTACTCACATACACACATACACACATTTTACACACATACACATTTAAACTTACATACACACACACATACATACACGTTTATACACACATTTACACACCCACACACATTAACACACCCACACACATTTACACACCCACACACATTTACACACACACACAGATTTACACACACACATTTACACTAACACACACACACACACACACACACACACACACACACACACACACACACACTAGTAGTAGGAGGAGGAAGAGGAAATGAGAGAAAAAGAATATCATAATGTCAGAACAGGAGACAACGGTGGAGAAGGAGGAGAAGAAAAGGGAGGAGGAGGAGAAGGAAAGGGAAGAGGAGGAGAAGAAAAGGAAAGAGGAGAAGAAGAAAAGGGAAGAGGAGAAGAAGAGAAAGAGGAAAAAGAGAGGAAAAAGAATAAGGACAAGAATAAATGTTAGAAGAAGAGGAATTAACAGAGGAGAAAAGAAAAGAAAGTGAAAAAGGAAGGAAGGAAGGAAGAAACGAATGAATGAAGGAAGGAAGGAAGAAAGAAAAGGAAATGAAGAAGGAAGGAAGGAAGAAACGAATGAAGGAAGGAAGGAAAGAAACGAATGAAGGAAGGAAGGAAGAAAAGAAAGAAGGAAGGAAGGAAGGAAAAAAAGAAAGAAGGAAGGAAGGAAGGAAAAAAAGAAGAAGGAAGGAAGGAAGGAAGGAAGAAAAGAAGGAAGGAAGGAAGGAAGGAAAAAAAAGAATGAAGGAAGGAAGGAAGGAAAAAAAGAATGAAGGAAGGAAGGAAGGAAGGAAGGAAGAGGTGACAAATAAATAAAGAGAGAGAGAAAAAAAAGGCAATAAAAAGGGGGAGGGGTGGATTAAATGGGGGTTTGGGGGTTAGGAGGGGTTTGGGGGTTGGGGGAGGGGGGGGGGGTCGGCACGTGCGGAAACCTATCAAGGGCACACAAATTGGACCCATTGCGGTGTGTGTGTGTGTGTGTGTATGTGTGTGCCATTGCGTGTGTCTGTAAGTATGTGTGTGTATGTGTGTGTCTGTGTGTGTGTGTGTGTGTGTGTGCAATTGTGTGTGTGTAACAGTGTGTGTGTGTGTGTATGTGTGTGTGTAAGTGTGTATGTGTGTGCAATTGTGTGTGTGTATGTGTGCGCAATTGTGTGTGTGTGTGTAAGTGTGTATGTGTGTGTGTGTGTGTGTGTGTGTGTGTGTGTGTGTGTGTGTGTGTGTGTGTGTGTGTGTGTGTGTGTGTGTGTGTGTGCGCAATTGTGTGTGTGCAATTGTGTGTGTGTGTGTGTGTGTGTGCAATTGTGTGTGTGTGTGTGTGTGTGTGTGTGTGTGTGTGTGTAAGTGTGTGTGTGTGTGTGTGTGTGTGTGTGTGTGTGTGTGTGTGTGTGTGTGTGTGTGTGTGTGTGTGTGTGTGTGTGTGGTGGAAGTGGCTATCTATCTGTCCATATTTTTCTATCTGTCTATCTATCTATCTATCTGTCTGTATGTCTCTCTCTGTCTCTATCTATCCATCTATCTATCTATCTATCTATCTATCTATCTATCTATATATATGAACAAGAATAAAAGTAAATAAAAGGTTTAGGGAACGAGTAAGGGTGAGTAAGGATAGTATTAGGGAAAAGACGAGTAAACAGGGACAAGGAATGGGACTTAGGGACAGGGACTGGTGTGTGGCCTGGGGGGGAAGAAAGAGGGACTGTCTGGGGGGGGGGGGTGGAGGGGGTCAGTAGAAGGGCAGGAAATGCTGTGAGGCATGAGGAAAATTGGAGGAAAGGAGGAGGAGGAGGAGGAGGAGGAAGAAGAGTTATAAGAGGTGGTGAGGGATGAGGAACGGAAGGATATGAGTGAAGAGGAAAAGGAGGAGGATGAAAGAGAGAGAGAAAAGAGTAAAGAGAAGTGTGAAGAATAAAGGTTGATAATGGGAAAGGGAAGTCAAGGATGAAATGATAATAATAACAATAATAATAATAAAAATGATAATAATAATAATAATAATAATAATAATAATAATAATAACCATCATCATAATAAAAATGTTAAATAATAATAAAAATAAACAAAAATAATAATAATAATAATAATAATAATAATAATAATAATAAAGATAATAATAATAATAATAATAATAATAATAATAATAATAATAAAGATAATAATAATAATAATAATAATAATAATATAAAGAAATGACTGTGTGTAAATGGATAATAATAATAATAATAATGACAGGAAAGAGAAAGGAAGAGAAGAGGTGGGGAGGATGTGATTGCAGAGAGACAAAGGAAGAGAAAGAAATAAAAACTAAAGAGAGGAAATAGCGCAATATGAGGAAGGGGAAATTAAACTAGGAGAGAGAGAGAGAGAGAGAGAGAGAGAGAGAGAGAGAGAGAGAGAGAGAGAGAGAGAGAGAGAGAGAGAGAGAGAGAGAGAGAGATAAATAGGTAGATAAATGGATAGATAGATAGATAGATAGATAGATAGATAGATAGGTGGATAGATAGATGGATAAATAAATAGATAGATAGACAGACAGATAAATAGACAGATAACTAGATAAAACAGAAGAGTGTGTGACTGAGCTAAGCATAGATAGAGAACAACACGGTATGAATAGGCATGATCCGCATAATATAATATAATATAATAAAAAATATATATAGGTAGGATTCTTTCACTTGGTTTGATGTATAGGGGAAGGGAAAAGATGTGTATAATATTCTCCTTTTTTTTATTTTTTTTTATTATCCATTTTTATTATTTTTTGGATCACTATTCAATGCTCTGTTTAAATCACTAATATTATTGTTGGTGGATCACTACTTAATGCTCTGTTTAAATCACTAATATTATTGTTGGTGGATCACTACTTAATGCTCTATTGAAATTACCTGTGTTTATTCCTTCCTTCATTTCAGTCCCTCATTATATCTCCCATAACCCTACTGCTTTTTGAGAGAGAGGATTGTGTGTGTGTGTGTGTGTGTGTGTTCATTATATCTCCCATAACTATTCTACTTTTCTGAGAGAGTGGAGAGTGAGCGTGCGTGTGTGTGTGTGTGTGTGTGTGTGTGTGTGTGTGTGTGTGGCACGTGAAGAGGAAAGGCCCGAGGCGTCCCACCAGCCAACCGGATGTCTTACGTGTGTGTGTGTGTGTGTCAGGTGGACCAAAGGATGGGTTTATGGTTAGCTGGGGGTCAGGGTGATGAAGACGGATGGGGCTATGGATAGGGAGGGTCAGAGAGGGCCCGGGGATAGGGAAGTGGGGAGGATGGAAAGGGGGGACCAAAGGAAAGGGAAGGGAAAGGAAGCTGGGAGGGGAGTGATGGGGGAGGGGGATAGGAGGATACGATAAGGAAAAGCTAAATATATCATAATATCATAATCCTTAATGACCCTGTGATTGTGTATGAAATTGGAGGCTTCTGATTCCTCCTGACCATGCCACGAAATAAGCTTCTTCCAAATAGGTTCATGGTGTTTCGTGGCACTATTTGAAGGACTCACAAACCTCAATTTTTTTTTTTTTTAACATTACGTGGTCTCTTATGGTGAGATACTTTGGTTGGTGAATTGGAAGGTCTGTGATTCCTCCAAACTATGCCACGAAACAACAGATCCCCTATTACTACCATTGAGGGCGTCTTGTTTTCTGGCATATAATATAGTTTGTAGGAATAAGTAGCCTTCCAATTCACCAAGAAGAGAATCTGCCCATAAGGACTCTGTGATCGTGTAAGAAAATTGGAGGCTTAGTCAGGAGGAATCAGAAGCCTCCAATTATTATACACGATCAAAGGTCCTTCAAAAGCGTGCATACTTAGGGACTTTTAGTGTGATGCCCCCGGTGTTAGGGGCTGGGGGGAAGGGGTCAGGGGGTTGGGGGCATGGGCAGGGGGAAGGGTTAATGTTCCTGACCTTGTGGGTGAAGCTGGGGTGTGGTTGGGGGGAGGGGGCAGATGGTGGGGGAGGTTGAAAAAGGTGGGGGGTGGGGGGGTGGAGGTTGGAAAAGTTGGGGGTGGGGGGAGGTTGGAAACGGTTGCTGGGGGTGGGGGGGGGGTAGCGAAGGAGGGAAATGGTGGGGAAGATTGAGAGAGGAAATGGAGTAACAAGCTTCTCTCTCTCTCTCTCTCTCTCTCTCTCTCTCTCTCTCTCTCTCTCTCTCTCTCTCTCTCTCTCTCTCTCTCTCTCTTCCATCCTATTTTCCTTTCCCCTCCTTCATCAATCCTCTTTTCTATACTCTCTCTCTCTCTCTCTCTCTCTCCAGTTTCAACCCCACGACCCTCTACTTCTCCCCTCCTCCACTTCCCCCTCTACCCCCATCCCCCCCCTACCCCCCTCCCCCTCTGGCAGTGCAGCTTCCCTCTAATGGCAGACTAATTGGAAACGGATGGATAATAATTGTCTGGGTCAACTTCCCGCTACATACGACAGAAAAAGGGGTCAGAGATTTAAGGCCCCAGCAGGTGATACAGTCAGACAGAATTTTGGAGGTAAACGAGTCCTTCAAATATTGCCACGAAACACACACACACACACACACACACACGCACACCTACTGTATATGGAAAGAGCTTTTTTGTTTCGTGGCATGGTCAGGAGGAATCAGAAGCCACCAACCAGTTCTCATGCATACATAAATAATCACAGGGTCCTTTAAGGTGGTAATTCTTTTTTGGTACATTGGAGTGCCTTGATTCCTCCAAAGTATGCTAGGAAACAGGACCAGAAGAGCAAAAATATTAGTGTTCTGTTGCTTGGAATAGTTTGGAGGATTCAGTTGCTCCAGAATTACCAACACAAAACTTCCCCTTTAAGGCAGTTGTTTGACGTCTGGGAGTAAACATGCACGCTTCCTCGGTCCTCTTATTACTTGTTGATGTACTCGCTGCACGCAAACACACACACAAGCACGCAAATAGAGTTACTTTTAATTGGGCACACAAGCGTTTATTTTAGCTACAGGCGCATATACGGACACACATCATTTGAGACACACACACACACACATATTAATACACACATATGTAAACACACATACACACATACACGTAGATACACACACACACATACATACACACACACACACACACACACACGTACACGTACACGTAGATATAGGCACACACACACACATACAAAAATAAACACGCACACACACACACACACACATACACACACATTGGAGGAAGATGAGAGGGTGAAGGGAAAGATGACGAAGACAGAATACAGGAAGGAAGAGCCTCTCGTTTCCTCTCTGGCCAAGTGTATATAATTTGCTTCCTTCACTCCATTCCAATAAACAACCACGTATTGATACTTTACTTTCTTCTCCCTTCTGCCACTCCATCACTTTTCCTTCTGCCACTACATTGCCTTTCCTTCCTTCTGCCACCCTGCATCACCTTCCACCTACCATTGCATCACCTTCTGCCACTCTGCATCACCTTCCACCTACCATTGCATCACCTTCTGCACCCTACATCTCCTTCCTTCCTTCTGCCACTCCATCACTTTCCTTCCTCCTGCCACTCTGCATCACCTTCCACCTACCATTACATCACCTTCTGCCACCCTACATCACCTTCCTTCCTTCTGCCACTCCATCACTTTCCTTCCTTCTGCCACTCCATCACCACCTTCCTCTTTCTGCCACTCCATCATTTTCCTTCCTCCTGCCACCCTGCATCACCTTCCTTCCTTCTGCCACTCCATCACTTTCCTTCCTTCTGCTACTCCATCACTTTCCTTCCTTCTGCCTCTCCATCACCACCTTCCTCTTTCTGCCACTCCATCACTTTCCTTCCTCCTGCCACTTCATCTCCTTCCTTTTACTGC